>PVHX01003245.1:0-57802 GCA_004024805.1 Geosciurus inauris
TTTGGTACTGGAGATTGAACTCAGGGGCACTCGACCACTGAGCCACATCCCCAGCCCTATTTTGTGTTTTATGTAGAGACAGGGTCTCACTGAGTTGCTTAGCGCCTCACCATTGCTGAGGCTGGCTTTGAACTCGCGATTCTCCTGTCTCAGCCTCCCTAAGTGCTGGGATTACAGGCTTGAGCCACCACGCCCGGCTTCCTTAACTTCTTTTAATTATTAAAAAAAAATTTTTTTAGTTGTAAATGGACACAATATCTTTATTTTTATGTGGCGTTGAGGATTGAACCCAGTGCTTCACACATGTGAGGCGAGCACTCTACCACTGAGCCACAACCCCAGCCCCTTTCCTTAACTTCTTTGTGCTTCCTTTTCCTTATCTGTAAAATGGAAATAATAACACTATACCTCATAGCATCATTGTGAGGATTAAATGAGATCATATCTGTAAAATAATTAGGTGATGTAATACCAATAAAAAACAACTATTCATAATAATGCCTTTTCTCTGTACCCCTAGAAGATGGCTTCTCCTGGACCTGGAGACAATCCTCACAACCACCTTAACCATACCTCCCCAGCAATAGTCCTCTATTTCTGCTCAGAATTTTTCTCTCCCTCTTCCTTCCCTGCCCACTCCTCCTGCATATAATCTCTTTGTATTCCATCTCTAGCCTTGGAGCTGGTGAAGGAAGCTATTGACAAGGCTGGCTACACAGAGAAGATTGTCATTGGCATGGATGTCGCTGCCTCAGAGTTTTATCGAGATGGCAAATATGACTTGGACTTCAAGTCACCAGCTGATCCTTCTAGATATATCACTGGGGACCAGCTGGGGGCACTCTACCAGGACTTTGTCCGGGATTATCCTGGTGAGAAAAAAGGGTGTGGGAGAGAGGGCAGAAGGAGGAGCAGGGGCCATGTAGGGATATGTAGGGGCAACTCTGGACCTTATGGTTCCAATTCAGGTGCCCAGTGAAGGTGTCTAAGAGGAACTTGAGAATTAGGAAACTTGAGAATAGAGTGAGGGAGCCTTCTGCAGACTGGCTTTGTTGTGCAGGTACCTGTGATGAGTCTGTTCCATCTACTTTGGATCCTGATTAAAGTTGTGGGCTCTAAAAGCTTCTTGGAAGCTAACACAGTGGCACATGCCAGTAATCCCAGCAACTTGGGATGCTAAGCCTGAAGGATTGCAAGATCAAGGACAGCTTCAGAAATTTAGCAAGATCCTAAACAACTTAGTGAGAGAACTTGTCTCACAATAAAATATAAAATGGGCTGGGGATGTGGCTCAGTAGTTAAGCACCCCTGGGTTCAATCGCCAGTACAAAAAAAAAAAAAAAAAAAAGCTACTAGGATCATGGGGACTAGGACTTTGGAAGGAACCAGGGATGGTGAGAGGGTGAATACCTCTAGCAGGGCACTAGCACCTTTCAATATGTTTGACTGATGAAACTGGATGTTGAATGGAGCTGGGACTGATGTATGATTGGAGAAGAGGCTGAGGAGGGATTGTAGTACCCTCTCCTAGTCTACCAAGGGCTTTTATCCTAGGATGGAGGCAGCTGGACTTTATCTTCCTGAGACAGAGCAAGAGAAACAGACATCAGTTGCAGAAAGAAAATTTAGATGAGTAATGACAAAGGGCTTCTTGGCAATGAGAATAGGAAAATACAGTGGAAGGTTGTGGGAAGGTTTTATGAAATAAAAATCAGGATAGGAATCAGGACAGGCTTGTTTTGGTGAGGCTTAGTTAGCCAGGGGACCTGTACATTTCAGGGAATCAAAAGGGGGTATCCCTACCTGAAGCAGAGACCCAGGGAAGATCAATGGTCCCCTCATCACTCCTTCTGCAGTGGTCTCCATTGAGGACCCGTTTGACCAGGATGATTGGGCAGCCTGGTCCAAGTTCACAGCCAATGTAGGGATCCAGATTGTGGGTGATGACCTGACAGTGACCAACCCAAAGCGTATTGAGCGGGCAGTAGAAGAAAAGGCCTGCAACTGTCTGCTGCTCAAGGTCAACCAGATTGGCTCAGTCACTGAAGCCATCCAAGCGTGAGTGCCTACTGGCCCTTCTACTTGACCCCTGCTTTTATAGGACCTCAAATGCTCCCAGCCTGATCCTGCCCAGGGCTGCTGAAAAGAGCAGGGAACCTGGAGTCCCCTTTACAAGTTCTCTCATCTCTGTTCTCTTCACCCCTGATTCTCTGCTCCTCTCTCAGACAAGCTTCCCTCCAGGTATCTCTTGACATAGACCAAGGTTGGGAGTGGGAGAGAATGACCATTGTGTGGGGCTAGGCTGGGGATCAGTGCTGATGTGTGAACACAGGTGCAAGCTGGCCCAGGAGAATGGCTGGGGGGTCATGGTGAGTCATCGCTCAGGAGAGACTGAAGATACATTCATTGCTGACCTGGTGGTGGGGCTGTGCACAGGCCAGGTGAGTAGGGACAGCCTGCAGGTTGGAGGGAGATCCTTGTGGGATTGATGGGTTCTAGGCTCAGGTGGGTCTCTCCTTCCAAGTGTTTGAGGGTGTCAGGGGAAATTTCAAGAGTAGAAGTTTCGCGGCTTGGGAGGCTGAAGCAGGAGGAACACAAGTTCAAAGCCAGCCTTAGCACCCAAGAGGGTGCTAAGCAACTCAGTGAGATCCTGTCTCTAAATAAAATACAAAGTAGGGCTGGCGATGTGTCTCAGTGGTTGAGTGCCCCTAAATGCAATCCCTAGGAACCACCCCCGCAAAAAAGTAGAAGTTTCAGGGCTGAGGTGCAGATCAGTGGTGGAGTGCTTACCTAGCATGCGTAAGAGGTTTCATTCTAGCAGTGAAGGGGCAGCTGCATATCTTTTGGAATATTTCAGATCAAGACTGGTGCCCCGTGCCGATCTGAGCGTCTGGCTAAGTACAACCAGCTCATGAGGTGAGAGTCTCCAGGGAAAGGAAGCCCAAGGTCACAGAAAATTAAAAACCGCGATTGCCCACTGTTATATCTCCAGCATCTAAGGCCTGAATTAACAGTAGATGTCCAGCTGGGTGTGGTAGCATATTTCTGTAATCCTGGAGACTCAGGAGACTGAAGCAGAAGGATCTCAAGTTTGGGGCCAGCTTTAGCAACTTAGTGAGAACCTATCTCAAAAAAATAAAAAAAGGCTGGGGATGGCCAGGTGCAGTGGCACACGCCTGTAATCCCAGCAACTTGGGAGGCTAAGGCAAGAGAATCCCAAATTCAAAGCCAACCTTAGGCAACTTAGGGAGGCCCTAAGCAATTTAGTGAGACCCAATCTCTAAAAAAAAAATATAAAAGGGCTAGGGATGTGGCTCAGTGGTAAGCGCCCCTGGGTTCAATCCTCAATACCAAACAAAACAAAATAAAAGGCTGGGGATGTAGCTCAGTGGTAGAACTCCCTGGGTTCAATCCCCAGTCCTGAAAAAGCAAACCAAACCAAAACAAAACAAAACCCTAGACAGTAGATATACAGCAAATACTTATCTTTGCTTGATTGATTTATTGATGGCCTGATTGATAGGCCACTGAAGTCACATGGGAAAGCCAGGAAATGCTAGCTTTTTTGGGAGAGGACTCAAAAAACAGGTGGGATGAGGGAATGTGGAAACTAAGGGAACTCCTCGAAAGACACGCCAGTCCCTCCTGCTTCCCTGATTGTTTCCTTTCTGGCTCATCTCAGAATTGAAGAAGAGCTGGGGGATGAGGCTCGCTTCGCTGGACACAATTTCCGCAATCCCAGTGTGCTGTGATCTACTTGCCTGGAGACTTGGAATCTCTGTCCCATCCTCCTGGAACCTCCTTCTTGCTGTCCTCACCTGTGATAGTTTACCCTGATACCCTGAGCCCCAGGGCACTCAGAAGTCCCCTGACTAGCCTGCTCCAGATGCCCTTCAGCTTCCCCGCCCCTTTGCTGTTTCTGCTCTCCCTCCTATGGGCTCCATTCTTTGGGGTACCATACTCTCCACTTCTTCCTTTCTATTGTTTTTCCTCAAAAACTGGAAATGAGAATGAGGGCTATAAGGGGGTCCACGAAAGAATGATCAGTGTCTGTGACAGGAACTTCAGGGTTGGTATGTCAACATATTTAGAGTGGGGCCACGTGTCACTTGTGCTTTGCTCTGTTCTGTATTTTTACCATGTTGCATATGAGCTATGAACTGGGCATAGTGCTGAGCAGTAGGGAGTGCTGGGTGTGTGGTCGTGCCCAGCTAAAGCTTAGTGTATTATTTATTCATTTATTTATTTATTTATTTATTTATTTATTTATTTATTTATTTATTTTTTTTTTTGGTACCGGGGATTGAACTCAGGGGCACTCGACCACTGAGCCACATCCCCAGCCCTATTTTGTGTTTTATGTAGAGACAGGGTCTCACTGAGTTGCTTAGCGCCTCGCCCTTGCTGAGGCTGGCTTTGAACTCGCGATTCTCCTGTCTCAGCCTCCCTAAGTGCTGGGATTACAAGCGTGAGCCACCGCGCCCGGCTTCATTTATTTATTTTTAATTCATCCTGTTAATAATTTCCCTGTAACTCAGGCCTAAATCTGGCCTGAATGACTGAACTATGTACCCATATTTCATGTGGCTATAGATCTGATGATGACCTGGGGTGGGAGGTAATGCTAGAATGGGAAGGGTAATAGAAAAGGGCCTTACTGACTGAAGCCTGGGTTGGTCCAGAGTGGGGCTGTGTGCTTGGGGGACTCTTCCCCTAAAAATCTCTCCAGCCCTTGGTTCCTGTTCTTCCTCCAGCTGCACCAGAGTGCTGTCTCACCTCCCTGTGCTGTTCCACAGTTGCCACCACCTCTGTGGCATTGAAATGAGCACCACCATTAAAGTCTGAATCACAGTGCATTTTTGTGTCAGAGGACTCTTACTCAGCTCCATGGAGAGATGGAGGATTTGGAAGTTGGTGACACTGGATAGCATAGGTAGGAAGGGCACAAAGAGGAAGACCAACTGAATAATTTTGGCTAAGGTGATGGAACTGCCACCCCAACCTGGTTGGGTGGGGTCCATGTTGTACTTGCCTTCTCAGTAGCAGGCCTGGCCTCAGGACACAGAATTAGGGGTTTTTAACCTGGGGTCCAGAAGTCATTGGAAATATCAAAAGTTTGTGTGTGTGTGTGTTTTGGGGGAAGTGTAAAGTGCTTTTAGATTCCCAAAAGTTCCTTTTTTTTTTTTTTTTTTTTTTGTTACTGGAGATTAAACTTGGGCACTTAACCATTGAGCTGCATCCCCAACCCTATTTTGTATTTCATTTAGAGACACAGTCTCACTGAGTTGCTCAGTGTCTCGCTGTTGCTGAGGCTGGCTTTGAACTCCTGTCTCAGCTTCCCTAAGTGCTGGGATTACAGGCTTGCATCACTGCACCTGGCTTCAAAAGGTCTTGACTAAAGAAAAGATAAAGCTGTAGACTGGAGCAGCTCCCATACTGGGCCTCTCCCAACAAAATCCTGGTTGATTATGAAGTGGAACAGGACTTCACTGCCATCAGTCCTCGAAAATAGGGAACTGAGGAGGGAAAAATGGTAGCAAGAGTGCAGAGGCAGGCCTGAGGAAACAGTCCTTCCTCTAGTAAACAAAATGCTCAACATATTCCTTGGCTGGTTGGACTGTAAGACGGGTGTCAATTTGTGACTAGAGGTCCCCTATAACTCTTCAGCTGTAGTGGAGCCTCAGCATTGAGCTGCTCAGCTTAAGGACCACCTTGGGGAACAAACCCCCTCCCAATGCCTTGGAGCAAGGGCACATCCATCCCATCAGGTGGGGTCTACACACAGAGCTACTGCCACTAGAGGGAGTCAAGGTTCTGCAGGACACTATTGGACACCAAGCTGAAGTGGAGTGGGAGCAATTTCAAGGTTGTACCTTTTGCAGGCCTCCCAGTCTGCTCCTACTCTCCTAAGTTCTGGTCACAGGGTCCCTTTGCCATTCTGCCCACCTTAAGGCTGAAAGAGGTTATGTATGGGCAGGGCCCAGGTCCCTCTTGGTTCTCATTCCTGTGTTCCTGACACTTCAGCTATTTTCAGTTCAAACAGCTTCTTGTGCATGGGCATGATGTCGCAGCTATAATCCCAGTGACTGGGAGGCTGAGGCAGGAGGACTGCAGTTTGAGGGCAGCCTCAGCAACTTAGGGAGATCCTCAGTATTTAAGGGGAACCTATCTCAAAATTAAGAGGACTGGGGTTAAAATGTCCCTGGGTTGAATCCCTAGTACCAAACCAAACCAAAAATAAAAAATAGGCTGAAGATGTAGCCCAGTGGTAGAATAGCCCTGGGTTCCATCTCTAGTACTCAAAACAAAGAGCTTCTTGCTCTGATCTCCCCTGTGCCTCTTTTTTTATTTTTTTGGTACTGGGGATTGAACTCAGGTGTACTCAAGCACTGAGCCACATCCCCAGCCCTATTTTTGTGTTTTAGAGACAGTGTCTCATTGAGTTGCTTAGCGCCTCTCTGTTGCTGAGGCTGGCTTTGAACTCACGATTCTCCTGTCTCAGCCTCCTAAAGTGCTGAGATTACAGGTGTGTGCCACCATGCCCAGATTGTGCCTCTTAATTTCAAAATAGACATCTTATCTTTCGCCTCTCTCCTAGTGTTTCTTTATGTCCCATGGGGGCTTCTCCCACTTTTCTCTTGGCTCTTTTCTCTGGGGTCCGTAGGAGTTATCTTCCTCAGTGACTCCCAGCCTGGCCAGGATTATTATAGTTGGAGCTACCTTTCCTAACCTGACCTTTCTTCCCTCTCTCCTTGCTAGGTTGCCTCTCTGACAGTTATTGCACATTACCCCCCACCCCCACTAAGTAATGGGTTGGATTGGGTTACAGCTAGCTCTGCCTGGGCCTCCCAGGCCCCTCTCTCCACTTTCCTTTTGTGCCGTTGCCTGGAGACCAGTGGGTTGTGGGGGACTGGGGCCAGGGAAGGAGCTGGGGTGAGGGATGGTGGGGGTGTGTATGTGTGATAGTCCCTGCAGTTGAGCTGTGAGTGGCCTCCAGGTAGGGGAGGAATTGAAGAGGGTAGGCCCTGGCTTCTCTTCCCACTCTCCCCATCCTTGCCCTTACCTATGTCTACATTTTTCTTTTTAGGTTCAGATAAGTCACTAAGCTGGCCCAGGCCTTTGTGGTTAAAAAACAGGGGAGGAAGCCGGGCGCCCTGGTGCAAGCCTGTAATTCCAGCACTTAGGGAAGCTGAGACAGGAGAATTGTGAGTTCAAAACCAGCCTCAGCAACGGCGAGGTGCTAAGCAACTCAGTGAGACCTTGTCTCTACATAAAACACAAAATAGGGCTGGGGATGTGGTTCAATGGTGGGAGTACCCCTGAGTTCAATCTCCAGTACCAAAAACCAAAAAAACCGGAGGAAAATCTCAGCCTGGAAGGGGTTTGGGAAGGGCCTGGGCCAGGGTTTAGTGGGAGAACTGAGCTGAAAGGTGCAAAGAGAGAAAATGCAATGGGGAGAGGGTATATGGGTAAGGAAGGAGTACCGGATGTCCTAGAGCACTGAGGAAGGGCTCCAACTACATAGTCCTAGCTAGCCTTGGAGTCACAGAGGACAGATAGGTTTCATGGACCCCAGAGAAAACAGCCACAGAGAGAAGTGTAATGTGCCCCAAGAGACAGAAAGGGGCATAGGAAGATAGGGAGCTGGCCTGATCTTTAGGAGGCCCTGGAAGGGAAAAGAAAGGTGAACTCATGGTGGTAAAGTGAGTGCCAACAGATTTAGGGCAGTTCAGAGCCGGAATTTATTCCTAGGCCAAGGAAACATTCTGGATCCTGTTCCTTGTTCCCAAGTGCTTTGGAATCTGTTTAGAGCTTTTGGGTACTCCCAGAACTTGGCTGAGTCTGGTTTAAGGAATTGCTACAAAGCCAACCTCCTTTCTTCCCAGAAGACAGGTGGAAGCCTGCCAGTTCAGGGTCCCCCTTGGTCTCCAGCTGGACTGGTCCCACAAGTACCCTACCCCCACTGCAAATCTGGAAAGCTACTGAATGCTCCCAATCCACACTCCAGCTCCAGCTCTTCCTGTTTCCCAGCCTGCCTCCCTCCCTTTTTCTGGCCTTCCCAATTTCAGCTGCCAAAAATCACCCTGTGTCTCTGGTGTCCTTTGTCCTGGGAGATGTTGCTGCTTGGTGTGGGGCCCAGGAGGGAGCCCAGAAGAAGGCACTGATGGTAGACTGTTGGGGGTGCTGGCTTCATGGTTGAAGACTCGGAATAGCTGCACATTGAGTCAGAGACTGCTTAGAGATCAGGGGAAGAGAAAGGGTTAGGAAGAACCAGTGGTCTGTGTTGGGGACTGTCTCCATGTTCAAACAATTGGGATAGGGAACCAGGATACCTAGGGACGTGGGTTCAACCTAAACCCTTCTGGTGACCTAAGAAACCATTAGTGATAACTTCACACTTGGGAAGGAAGATGGAGATGAACTACATGAATGGGCCTGAGGATAGTGTCCCATTCCTATTATACCCCTTACCTACCTGCCATTTCTCCATTTCTGTCATTTTCCTCAAAGCTCTCTCTTACCATCTCCAAGTTTTTCTCTTTCCCCATTAATGACTTTCCCTCCATATTGCCACGAAAGGCGTTATCATCCATTTTCTTTTAATATTTTTAACCCATTCTCCCCCATTTTATCTGCCAAAGGAAAGCCTGTCTGGAAGCCCTCACCTCCGGGATCCAGCCATCCCACCGCCTTTCCCACCTAGAAGCCCTGTGTTCTCCTGGAATAGGCATCTGGTCCTTCCTCCTTCATCCCTAAGGTTCCTCATGCTTTCACTTCTCTGTACTCACAGACATCTCCTCTGGGTTTGCTTCTCTCCAGTTTTCCTTCATCACCCTCGAATTCTTTACTCAACCCTTTATTCTCTACCAGAAACCTCATCCTCCTATATATGTCTTCTTTTCAGTTTTTCCCAAGTCCCCAAACTTCCATTTCATTCTCTTTGAACATGGCCCCCTAAGCCCTCCACCCTAAGCTTCTTTCACTTCTCCCTTCCACGCACCTCACTGCCCCAAAGATTCCATTCCCCTCCATCTTTCCAATCTAACCCCATTATCCGAATCTCTATCTCAGTATCCCCCCAACTCTTCCCACTTCACCTCTGCTACAAACCTTGTTGCCCCCAAACTTCTCCAGCCTCACTCATATCTGCCTTCACAATCCACGACCCCTCCTGCCTAGCCCTCTCCCACACCAGGCCTGCAGGCTCCCCCACATTCTGCCGCGAAGCCCTCCCCGCGCCCCGGCCCCCTAGTCCTCAGGCTCGGCCAACTCGCACGGCGCCTCCCCTTCCCGATCCCCCTCTCTCCCCCCTCGCAGCTTGCCTCGCGCTCCCTCCCTCGCGTCTCCCTCCTGGCCCCTCTCTCCTCCGTTCCTCCGCGCTCCCTCCTTCTCCCTCTTCCTCCCTTCTCCCATCCCCCTCTCCCAAGCGCCCTCCCTCCGCCGTCCGCTTTCCTGTGCGAGTCGCCGGACGCGCCGCCCAGCCCGCCCGCAGCCCGCGCCGGGCCGGGTCCTCGGGCCGGGACCCATTTCGGGGGGCACCGCTGGCCTCGGGGAGGGGCTAGGGTGCGAACGAGACCACCGCCGGGAAGGGGCGGGGGCCGCGGGCGAGGCCGCCTCGGGGGCCGGGTACCGCGCGAGTGCGGGCTGCTCGCGGCGGCGCGGGTGGCGGCGGGCCAGAGCGGCGCGGAGGGCCGGCCGGGCGCGGGGGCGAGCGGCGCGGCGGGGGCGGGCGGCGCGGCCCGGGGCATTCCGGGCGGCCGGGGGAGGCGGCGGGCCTGGGCCGAGGAGAGCGAGAAGAGCCCATCCGGGTTTGCTCCGGGGGCCGGCGGGCGATCGGGGCCGGGCGGGGGAACAAGGCATGGGGGCCACCCTCCGGGGGGGTCGGCGCCGCCGCCGCCGCAACTGCGGCGGCGACTGAAGCCGGGAAAAGCAGAAGGGGGCGGGGGGAGCGGCCGCCACCGCCCCCCGAAGGCACTGGAGCCCGGACTCCCGCTCGGAGCCAGCCAGCCGTCCCGAGCTACAAGCAGGTAAGATCCGCTGGCGCCCGGGCCCCCGGCCCCGGGCGCGCCGAGGTTCTGGCCCGCCAGGGTTCCGGCCTGCGACTCCCCACCCCCACCCCTCCCCGTTCCCCTCCCGCCGCCGCCTCCATTTGTTATTTTCCCAATCCTGTTTCCCACTGCGGGCACTGCCTGGCCTGAGACTGGGGGCTCAGGGGGTGGGGCGGCTCCGAGGAGAGATGGGGGCCTAGGCGCTGCTGGTGGATTGGGAAGGTGGGGAAGTAGGGGGTCTCAGGAGGAGGGCTGGTAGGGCAGGAAGGTAGCCCGGACTCCGAGACCAAAAGAGGAGGAACGCCGAGGTGGAGGGTTGGCGAAGGAAAAACTGGGGATGCTGTGAGTGTGGTTCACCAAGAAGGCAGAATGGATTGGAGAGATGGCAGCGAGGTGGGGCATGAGGCGCCAGAACAAGACCCGAAGGCCCAGAACATGGGTTCCAGAGCCGGGGGGGTTGCGGGTGTTAGGAATAGAAGAGAAGTGGGAGCCGGGAAAGGGGTGTGGTAGGTGGAAAAAGAGGGATTGTAGATTCTGAGAGGGAAATGGAACCTGGGGAAACTGAGGATGGGAGAGGGGCCAGGAGAGGTCCATCTTTGAGAAGCAGAGCCAGAGGTTTTCTGGAGATGGAAGTGGGAAGGCCGTGTCTTTTGTGATTCAGTTTTCTTTTCTCTACTCCGGTTCACCTTTGACCCTGTTTGTCCAATCCCAGACAGTTACTTCTTGAGAGGGGCACTGGGGCTCAGTCCTAAAACTAATGAGAAGGACAGGAACACTAAAGGCAAGAGTTAGGAAGAAGGGGTTTCTGGCAAGATGGAATAGAGGGAATTGGGCAACCTTATAGACATTCCAAACAAGTTGTGACCTTCACCCTCAAATCCTTAAAGCACTGGCTGTCTCTCAGCTGAGAGCTCCATGGGGAAGGCCTTCATTCCTACTTTGAACTTGGAAGTCTCCCTTTGTGCCTCGGTAGGTACCCTTAAGATACCCTCCCTGAAGCTACTACAGAAGGATAGGAGTTGCTTTAGCAACTGTGGTGCTGGCCGAGGCTGCCAGATGGGATGGTTTCTTGAAGGGTATGTTGTTTTACCATTTTGTTGTCCTGGCAGTGGTCCGGTGGGATGTCCAATAGGTGGGGCTTTAGAATGTTGATGGGACCTTGGCCTGTGGCTGGGACCTATAGGGACTCTTGACTGAGTTCTGGAGGATGTTTCTGGTGCTGCCAGTGGGTGAAAGTTTCTGCAGGGAATGCACCTCCCTTCATCCATCAGTCTATTGGAATAGGTAGATATATTACTTGTAGGTCATTGTGTTTTTCCATGTCCTTTTTCCTAGGAATAGTGGGAAGATGAAAATGCTTTTTTTTTTTTTTTTTTGGTACCGGGGACTGAACTCAGGGGCACTCAACCACTGAGCCACATCCCCAGCCCTATTTTGTGTTCTATGTAGAGACAGGGTCTCACTGAGTTGTCTAGTGCCTCACTGTTGCTGAGGCTGGCTTTGAACTCGCAATTCTCCTGTCTCAGCCTCCCAAAGTGCTGGGATTACAGGCGTGAGCCACTGCGCCCGGCTGAAAATGCTCTTGTTCAAGTAATGAATCTGGAGTTGGAGGGTAGTTCAGTGGTACAGTGCTTGCCTAGCATGTCGGAGGCCCTGAGTTCAGTCCCTAGCACTGAAATAACAACAGCAAAATAAGTTATACCAACTTTGGGCAGATTGTTCTGGCTTCTACCTCTCTTATTATAGTTTGTACACAGTACTTGTTTTTGCTGCTTTGCACTCTTGTTTTCTTAAACTTGATTCCTCTTTGAGTCTCCTTGCCCAGAGTATCCCTTCTTCTCTTTCCCAGAATCCCCAAGGTGAGCCCGTTCCTCAACTAACCTTTGACCTTCTACTTTGCTGACTTTGTAGGCATGGCTGGGTTCTCCACACCCATTCTAGGTGAGGGGGCTCAGGGGACAAGACTGTGAAAAGCACATTCTGTAATGAAAGCTAGGAGACCTGGTTGTAGTCCTGCCTATGCCTTTAACAAACTGTGACCTTGGGCAAGTCACTTCTCTTGCTTTGAGCATCTTCTCCATTGTAAAAATGAAGGGATTATAGATGAGATGATCTCTGAGGCCCCCCTGATTGCCCTGGATTCCAAGAAGGCTTAGGCCAGTGCATTGTTTTCTGCTGGTCTGGGCTGCTTTGGTATCTTAGAGTCACTTTGGACATTTTAGTCTGGCAGGTCTGGAATGGTGGGGGCTGGGCCAATGATCCTGAAATTCACTCTGCAATTCTGAAATTCTCTCTTCCTAGAGAGCCTTGTAACTTGATTGTATTCCTTTTGACATCCTTTCCATATTTTTCCCTTAATTTCTTTTCCTCTTCTTACTTAGGGTTCTTTTCCTATTTTTTTTTACTTTTCCACCTGCCACATCAATTTCTTTTTGTAGTAAGGTAATGAAAGTGAATGTGCATGACGTGGTGACACGTGTCTATAATCCCAGCAGCTGGGGAGGCTGAGGCAGGAGAATTGCGAGTTCAAAGCCAGCCTCAGTAAAAGTGAGGCAGTACGTAACTCAGTAAGACCCTGTCTCTAAATAAAATACAAAATAGGGCTGGGGATGTGATTCAGTGGTTGAGTGCCCCCGAGTTCTATCCCTGGTATCCCCCCTGCTACAAAAAAGAAAGTGAATGTGTTCAGTGTTGCCAGATACATAGTATATGCTGTATAAATTTTAGTTATAGTATCTGTCTGCTAAGGCAAAAATGAGTTTACTTTAGGAGTTGGTGCTAGAACACAGCCCAGGTTCAGAAACAGCCCAGGTTCACAAACAATCCAACCCAACCCTGTTCTTCCCCCTGCCACCCTCCCACCATTACCTCCTCTTTAATAACTGCTTTTCTCCTTCAAAGCTATTCATTTCAAACTTTATCAGTTTCCAGATGATTAAAAAAGTAAGAAAAGCACATATGATTGCTCTGGTTTTCAGGTACCTTCCTGTATTCCCTGGTCTTCTGGATCCCTAGTTCTTAACTGACTTAGTGAAGAAGGTCTGTGATGAGAAGGAGAGATAGGCACCGTGCTATAGGAGGAGTAGCAAAGATACGCCAGTCACAGATAGTCATCTTTGTTCTGTTACAGTTAAGATTGTTTTCTTCTTTTATTTTGTTGGGTCTTGTTCTTTGGACTTTTTTGTTTTTATTTATAGTATTTTATTTTTTATTTTTATTTTTGGGTACTAGGGATTGGACCCAGGGGTGCTTAACCACTGAGCCATATCCTCAGCCCTTTTTATTTTTTATTTTGAGAAAGGGTCTCGTTGAGTTGCTTAGAGCCTTGCTAAATTGCTGAGGGCATTTTTTTTTTTTTGATACTGGGGATTGCATTCAGGGGTACTCAACCACTGAGCCACATCCCCAGCCCATTTTGTGTTTTATGTAGAGACAGGGTCTTACTGAGTTGCTTTTAGTGCCTTGCCGTTGCTGAGGCTGGCTTTGAACTCGTGATTCTCCTGTCTCAGCCTCTCAAAGTGCTGGGATTATAGACGTGTGCCACCGTGCCCAGCTCTGAGGGCAGTTTTGAACTTGTGATCCTCCTGCCTCTGCCTCCTGAGCCGCTGGGATTATAAGTGTGTGCCACCTACCCACCCCCATAGTTGATAGTACTTTAAAACCAAACCAATATACATAACAACTCAAAAATGTGGTATTAGCTGTAGTTAAAAGAGAATGACTAGTCCACTGGGCAGAGCATCATTTGAAAGGTCAGACCTGGGGTTCTGTCTCAGCTATCTTGTGACTCTTAAGTAAATTGTTGGTAAGTTTCCTGGAAACGTTAGATGTACTCCTTGCTGCCTCCCTAAGTATGGTTCAGTGGGGGTGAATGAAAAGTAATTATTTTGTATTCCTTGGAGAAAATATGCTACAGAATATGGAAATGCCATTTACTTAGCAGGCCTTCTTAGAATAGAAGGGTGAGCTTCATACAGTCCCACCAAGGCTAGCAGCACTTAATGCAAGGATCTACTGAAGTTACTGAGTTTAAACATTAATAGCTAGGAAAGAAAACACACACACACACACACACACACACACACACACATCAGTGGAGGATACAGAGAGGAAAACAGTATGAAAATAGTATTTGTTGCTCACAAAAGATCTTATGGTCTGTAATATGGAGTCTTGACTCTTAGCAAGAAATACAAACAAATGCAGGTGAAAATAGCTGGCCATGGAGACACCGGTATATGACAACATCTATCTCTAGTGATAGATGCCAAGCCAGAGGATAGGTTTAAAATTACAAATCTCTATTGTGTGCTCACTCATCTTTTGAATCTGTTTTTTGTTGGCTTTGTTTGTTTGTTTAATATTTTGGTTGTTAATGTGACACCTGGCTTCTCACCTAACCTTAGGGAACACACAGTTCCCTTGATGTCTGAGAGAATTGATTCCAGTACCCGATCCCCACCCCCATGGATACCAAAATCAGCAGATATTGAAGTCCCCTGTGTAGAATAATGGAATTTGCACATAACCTACGCAGTCCTCCCATACACTTTATTTTAACTTTATTATTTTTTAAAATATATATGTTTTTAGTTGTTGATGGAACCTTATTTTCATTTATTTATATGTGGTGCTGAGAATTGAATCCAGTGCCTCACCTGCGCTAGGTGAGCGCTCCACCAATGAGCCACAACCTCAGCCCCCTCCTACATACTTTAACTCATTTCTAGCTACAGTAACTAATACAATGTTAATGCTATTTAAATTGTTGGAATAAACAGTTGTCATGCTGTATTGCTAAGGGAATAATGACAAGAAAAACAAGTCTGTATGTATTCAGAACAGGAAACCAGTTCAGAACAGAGGCAACCAGCCATCATAGGCCTAACTGCATAGTATATGAAGGACATGAGGCAAACAAGGAGAGGTGGGAAGAGAATGAGGATCTGTGAAGCACAAGAGGCTACAGTAAAGTATGCCTAGACATTACTTCATCCTCAAATTTAGCATAGGGCTTGGTGTATGGCAAATTCAAGTTTTACCTTATGGAACTTTCTGGAATTTTCTTTCCAAATATTTTACATTTGTAGTAGGTTGAATCTGTGAATGCAGAACCAGTGGATATGGCAAGTCAACCATACCAGAGGATGGGCCTTTGTGAGGTTCTCCAAAATGAAGTTCTACAATTTGGGGATATCTAGATTTGGTTTTAGGATTCCTTGGGCTATGTGCATATGTATTGTAGAATGGGACTTTCTTCTACCTACTCTGATGTGAAAAAAAATTCTTATCTCTGTGACTGATCTAGGCTTTCTGAGAATTCTCCCCACCAACTTCTGAGGAGAGTATAGCAAAGTATAGAAGAAAGAGCGTAGACTTTGAAGTGGAGAGATAAGGGCTTGATTCTGGCTGTCATTGGTTCTTCACTGTGGGAGGTTGAGCAAGTCACACAATCTTGAAGCCTAAGTTCCCTTACCTATCTAATGAGAATAATACCTACCTTTCAGGATTGGTTGTAAATATTACATGATGTCATGTATTAAAGGGCTTGACACAAGGTAGACACTAAATAAAGATTTCAGCTTCATTTCTTTGTGCTCCTTTGTTAAGCTCTGTGGATTCATGGGTACATACATATTCTTTAGTGATCATAAAGGAGAAAACTGAGTGATCTGGATTGGAGCTCATAAGTGCATCTAAATTTTCTTCCTTCCCCCAAAATAAGAGAATGTAGTATGAGTACAATCTCCTTCATTTAGATAGCTGAGGTAGCTCATGAAGCAAATCAGCAGTGAGTGTCTTATTGTCTGTCCCACTTGTCCAGGAGGCTCAGGGCTAGGTCACTTAGCCCTCTGATAGGCATAGTAGTACCTTTTTCATACTTTGTTCCCCAATATGAAGAGTCTGATCGTCTTTTCCTAACAGGTCTTGCGGAAAACAGATCCTGCACGTTCCAGGTGCCTACGCCTGCTTCCCAGGCCACGGCTGTGGGGAGTTTCTATATTCAGCTGCCCAGGCAGAGGAGAATGGGGTCTCCAGAGCCTGAAGAATGAAGACACGACAGAATAAAGACTCAGTGAGTAATAGCTACTATGAGAGGGTTGAAAGGTTAGGGGCAAGTGCAGAGAAACGATGAGGAAGGACCTAGAGAGGAAAAACAGAAATAACATGCATTATAAAGTTAGGTGCAACATAAAAAAACATTACCTGCCTCCTTCCTCTCCTTTCAGATGTCAATGAGGAGTGGACGGAAGAAAGAGGCCCCTGGGCCCCGAGAAGAACTGAGATCAAGGGGCCGGGCCTCCCCTGGAGGAGTCAGCACATCCAGCAGTGATGGCAAAGCTGAGAAGTCCAGGCAGACAGCCAAGGTATTTTGTCCCCAGGTCTTCACACAGAATGTTCTGGCACTGGGGCTGAGGATGTATGTGTCATGGGGGGAGCTTTCAGTCTGGCAGGCACTGGGGCTGAGGGCGTATGTGTCATGGGGGGAGCTTTCAGTCTGGCAGAAGGTAACAGTGGAGGGTTGGGAGGTAGAAGACAGGAATTTTCTTTAACAGAAGGCCCGGGTAGAAGAAGCTTCCACGCCAAAAGTCACCAAGCAGGGCCGGAGTGAGGAGATCTCAGAGAGTGAAAGTGAGGAGACCAATGCACCAAAAAAGACCAAAACTGAGGTAAGACCAGTGCACCAAAAAAGACCAAAACTGAGGTAACTGTTGGCCATTCTGACCTGTTTTCTTTTTTGTTGTTGTTTTGTTTTGTTTTTTTGGTACTGGGGATTGAACTCAGGGGCATTTGGCCACTGAGCCACGTCCCCAGCCCTATTTTGTGTTGTATGTAGAGACAGGGTTACACTGAGTTGCTTAGAGCCTCACCGTTACTGAGGCTGGCTTTGAACTCGCGATTCTCCTGTCTCAGCCTCCCAAAGTGCAGAGATTACAGGCGTGCGTCACCGTGCCTGGCTCTGACCTGTTTTCTGACTATTCTTTTCCTTAACTTCCTTTTGCTCACATTTCTGCCTTGCTCTTTGTTGATATATAAGAGAAAAATCCTAACTTAGTGCTTGATAAAGTGATCATGTCTGTATGTCAGACAGATCTTTAGGGTTTTGGTCATACCAGTAAATGACCAGACAGGCAGGGTCAAAGGAGAGTGGAAGAACTGGAGGACTAAGAAGTCTTACTGGAGCCAGGCGCTGTGGTGCAAGCCTGGTAATCCCAGCACTTAGGGAGGCTGAGACAGGTGAATTGCCAGTTCAAAGCCAGCCTCAGCAACGGCGAGTCGCTAAGCAACTCAGTGAGACCCTATCTCTACATAAAACACAAAATAGGGCTGGGGATGTGGCTCAGTGGTCCAGTGCCCCTGAGTTCAATCCCCAGTACCAAAAAAAAAAAAAATTTTTTTTACAGGAAGGTTAAATCATAAGGAAAATGCAGAAGTGTCTTTTAAGAACCAAGGGTTTGGGGGATGAATAAAGGGAGTCGATGAGATGAGATGAGATGAGATGAGATGAGATGAGATGAAGGTAAATATGAGCTGGTGGAAGACAGGGATTTGGAGTCAGCTGTGGAGGGGGAGAAGATGCTTGAAATGGACACTTGAGAAGGAACATGGTTTGAACAAGGAGGGAAATAAGCCTGGCTGCTTTGAGCAGCTGAGATGAGGGGAGATTGGGGAAACCCCAGATGGCAGGAGTCTCTATCACATCAGTGTGCTGTGAAGAGGGAAATGACTGTGGGAGAACATGGCCCTCCTTTCTCTGCAGCAGGAGATCCCTCGGCCACAGTCTCCCTCTGATCTGGATAGCTTGGATGGGCGGAGCCTCAACGATGATGGCAGCAGTGACCCTAGGGATATAGACCAGGACAACCGAAGCACGTCCCCTAGCATCTACAGCCCCGGCAGTGTGGAGAATGACTCCGATTCATCTTCTGGCTTGTCCCAGGGCCCAGCCCGCCCCTACCATCCACCTCCACTCTTTCCTCCCTCCCCTCCACAGCCAGACAGCACCCCCCGACAGCCAGATCCTGGCTTTGAACCCCATTCCTCTGTGACACCCACTGGATATCATGCTCCCATGGAGCCCCCCACATCCCGAATGTTCCAGGCTCCTCCTGGGGCCCCTCCCCCTCACCCACAGCTCTATCCTGGGGGAGCTGGTGGAGTTTTATCCGGGCCCCCAATGGGTTCCAAAGGAGGAGGGGCTGCCTCTTCAGTGGGGGCCCCTAGTGGGGGTAAGCAGCACCCCCCACCCACAACCCCCATTTCAATATCAAGCTCTGGAGCTAGTGGTGCTCCCCCAACAAAGCCACCTAATACTCCAGTGGGCGGTGGGAACCTAACCTCCGCTCCACCACCAGCCACTTTCCCTCATGTGACACCAAACCTGCCTCCCCCACCTGCTCTGAGACCCCTCAACAATGCCTCTGCCTCTCCTCCTGGCTTAGGGGCCCAGCCACTCCCTGGACATCTTCCCTCTCCTCATGCCATGGGTCAGGGCATGGGTGGACTTCCTCCTGGCCCAGAGAAGGGCCCGACTCTGGCTCCCTCACCCCATCCTTTGCCTCCTGCTTCCTCCTCTTCTGCCCCAGCTCCCCCAATGAGGTATCCTTATTCATCCTCTAGCAGTAGCTCTGTGGCAGCCTCTTCTAGTTCTTCCTCCTCTTCCTCTGCTTCCCAGTACCCAGCTTCCCAGGCATTGCCCAGTTACCCTCACTCCTTTCCTCCCCCAACAAGCCTCTCTGTCTCCAATCAGCCACCCAAGTATACTCAGCCTTCCCTCCCATCCCAGGCTGTGTGGAGCCAGGGTCCCCCTCCACCTCCTCCCTATGGTCGTCTCTTGGCCAACAGCAATCCCCATCCAGGCCCCTTCCCTCCTTCTGGGGGCCAATCCACTGCACACCCACCAGCCCCAACACATCACCATCACCACCAGCAGCAGCAGCAGCAGCAGCAGCAGCAACAGCAACAACAGCAGCAACAGCAGCATCATGGAAGCTCTGGGCCCCCCCCACCTGGAGCATATCCCCACCCTCTGGAGAGCAGTGGCTCCCACCATGCACACCCTTACACCATGTCTCCTTCCCTGGGGTCTCTGAGGCCCTACCCATCAGGGCCAGCACACCTGCCCCCACCTCACAGCCAGGTGTCCTACAGCCAAGCAGGCCCCAGTGGTCCCCCAGTCTCTTCCTCTTCCAGCTCTTCTTCTCAAGGGCCCTACCCATGTTCACACCCTTCCCCTTCTCAGGGCCCCCAAGGGGCGTCCTACGCCTTCCCACCGGTGCCTCCAGTCACCACCTCCTCTGCTACCCTTTCCACGGTCATTGCCACTGTGGCCTCCTCGCCAGCAGGCTATAAAACGGCTTCCCCACCTGGGCCCCCACCCTACGGCAAGAGAGCCTCCTCCCCCGGGGCCTACAAGACAAACACCCCACCCGGATACAAGCCCGGGTCACCACCCTCCTTCAGAACAGGGACCCCACCAGGCTTTCGAGGCACCTCCCCGCCAGCAGGTCCAGGGACCTTCAAGCCAGGCTCGCCTACTGTGGGGTCCGGACCCTTGCCACCTGCAGGGCCCTCAAGCCTGTCATCTCTGCCACCACCACCACCTGCGGCCCCTGCCTCAGGGCCACCCCTGAGTGCCACGCAGATCAAACAAGAGCCAGCTGAGGAGTATGAGACCCCAGAGAGCCCCGTGCCCCCAGCCCGCAGCCCCTCGCCCCCTCCTAAGGTGGTAGACGTGCCCAGTCATGCCAGTCAGTCTGCCAGGTGAGCAGCCCGGGTCGGGTGCTGGTGAATTTAGAATCGGGCTACGGTGGGCACCCGGAGCCTCGTCTTTACGTGGTGCTTTTTAGAAGTCCACTAGACAGCCCTCCGCCTTCGCGGGGGCTGCTTTTGAGGATAGGGCAGGGTGGCCGTGAGGCCACTCGCAGGAACTGAGCGCGCGGCTGCCTCCGCGTCCCACAGGTTTAACAAACACCTAGACCGCGGCTTCAACTCGTGCGCGCGCAGCGATTTGTACTTCGTGCCGCTAGAGGGCTCCAAGCTGGCCAAGAAGCGGGCCGACCTGGTGGAGAAGGTGCGGCGTGAAGCTGAACAGCGCGCGCGCGAAGAAAAGGAACGCGAGCGGGAGCGGGAACGCGAAAAGGAGCGCGAGCGCGAGAAAGAGCGCGAGCTCGAACGTAGCGTGGTGAGTGCGTCACAAAATGCGCCACCTTTCCCTCTCTGCGCTGCGTAGCTTGGGTACGGATGGATTGGGGCTGGGGGCGAGATGATAATTTCGCCACCTGTCGGAGGGGAGGAATCACTGCAGCCTATAACTGGAAGCTCAAGAGGATTCCAGTGGAAACAATCTATTCCTGGGTTTGGGGAAAGCTTGCTCAGGTCAGACTACCTGTAGATCACAAGAAGGGCGAATTTGAGGCGAGGTCGGGGTGCAGGGACGTTCGTTTATGGGCAGAGTTGCAACGGGGTGAGGCATTGTGGTATTCAGTTGCTGAGACAGTTGGGCAACTTGGGACCAGCCAAATATTCTTAGGAGTGGTCTTTTGAATCCACTTCTTCCTCTACTCCACAGAAGTTGGCGCAGGAGGGCCGTGCTCCAGTGGAATGCCCTTCTCTGGGCCCAGTATCCCATCGCCCTCCATTTGAGCCTGGTAGTGCTGTAGCTACAGTGCCCCCCTACTTGGGTCCTGACACTCCAGCCCTGCGCACTCTTAGTGAATATGCCCGACCTCATGTCATGTCTCCTGGCAATCGCAACCATCCATTCTACGTGCCGCTGGGGGCAGTGGACCCGGGGCTCCTGGGTTACAATGTCCCAGCCCTGTACAGCAGTGACCCAGCTGCACGGGAAAGGGAGCGAGAAGCCCGTGAACGAGACCTCCGTGATCGTCTCAAGCCTGGCTTCGAGGTGAAGCCTAGTGAGCTGGAACCCCTACATGGGGTTCCTGGGCCGGGCCTGGATCCCTTCCCCCGACACGGGGGCCTGGCTCTGCAGCCTGGCCCTCCTGGCCTGCACCCTTTCCCTTTTCATCCGAGCCTGGGGCCTCTGGAGCGAGAACGTCTAGCGCTGGCAGCTGGGCCAGCCCTGCGGCCTGACATGTCCTATGCTGAGCGGCTGGCAGCTGAGAGGCAACATGCAGAAAGGGTGGCAGCCCTGGGCAATGACCCACTGGCCCGGCTGCAGATGCTCAACGTGACCCCTCATCACCACCAGCACTCTCACATCCACTCGCACCTGCACCTGCACCAGCAGGATGCCATTCATGCAGGTGAGACCCTGCTTCCTGGCTCTGACCTCTGGGGCCACCTTACCTGATTGGGCTCTTCTGTTTCTCAGACCCACTTCCCTCTATTCTGACATGAACCCCTCCTGAGAAAGTTCCCCTGATTTTTGCTTCTCTGATATTCGTTTGCTTCTCTGATATTCCATATGCTTGCCTAGTCATAGAGCCTGTGTTCCCCACACACCTTCCCATCTGATAGAGGCCCAAGCTGGAGTCTTTGAGGGCACACCACTTTTCCATCCTTGCATCCCCTTTCCCAAAACCCTTAACATGCTAATTTTCTTGTTCCCCTGGATTCAAATCTTGTTTCTTGCCATCTTTTCCATATGTTCCAGCTGGAGGTCTTTTATATTCCTTCCCATCTCTAGGTCTGGAACCTTCTAGAAGGTTTAACTTTGTTTTAGGTATTATAGGCAATAATGAGCTTTACTTATTATCCTTTTTTCATATTTCCTATAAAATACTGCCTGACATAGACTTACACTCATATTCAGTTTCAGATCCCTTGTGCTGTCTTCTCCTACTCTTCCTGTTTCATTTCCTAAACTTCCACCATCTCCCACCTCCTCAAAGTAATGTTACCTCTCTCTTCCCTCATTCTCAGACCTTTCTGGCAACTAATCTGTCATCTGTATGTCCCTACTGCTGTAGGGTCTCTTGTCCATCCTCCTGGTCTCTAGCACTTCCATTCTACCTTTGTTCCACTCTGGATCACCTTGTGTTTGTCCATGCTTCTTCCTAGACTCAGATCCCTTCACCCAAATGCATAGTTTTTACCAAAATGTGCCTTCTAGTGACATTCCTCTTTTCTGCCCTCTAGCCTCTGCCTCAGTGCACCCTCTCATTGACCCGCTGGCCTCAGGGTCTCACCTTACCCGGATCCCCTACCCAGCTGGGACCCTCCCTAACCCCCTTCTCCCTCACCCTCTGCACGAGAACGAAGTTCTTCGTCACCAGCTCTTTGGTAAGGACAAAGGTGGGGGGGGGAGCACTAATGAGGACAGAATGGGGGAATTCGGGATGGGTTTAGTGGGACTTGGGGAGGCATGAGGAGTTGGAATAAGAATAGGAGAGCTGCAGCTCAGGAGGCTGAGGCAGGAGGATTGCGAGTTCAAAGCCAGCCTCAGCAAAAGTGAGGCACTAAGCAACTCAGTGAGACCCTGTCTCTAAATAAAATACAAAATAGGGCTGGGGATGTGGCTCAGTGCCCCTGAATTCAGTCCCTCACACCCCTCCCCCAAAAAAGAAGAGAGCTAAGGTTTTGCCCAAGAGAAGCTCAGGTTTTAGGGCCAGGCTAAACAGTTTGACTTTTAATTCCATTCTGCCATTGGCAGCTTGCAGGATGGGCTATGTTACTTTATTTTCTACTCTGTTTTCTCTATGTAAAGTGGCTGGCTAACCACTGGCCCAAAGCAGGTACTCGGTATCTGTCAGTCATGTACCCCTTGCCCTTCCTGCTCACAGCTGCCCCTTACCGGGACCTGCCAGCCTCCCTCTCTGCCCCAATGTCTGCAGCTCATCAGCTGCAGGCCATGCACGCACAGTCTGCTGAGCTGCAGCGCTTGGCGCTGGAACAACAGCAGTGGCTGCACGCCCATCACCCACTGCACAGCGTGCCACTGCCTGCCCAGGAGGACTACTACAGGTACTATGGGGTGCCCCCAGACCATGAACCAGGGGAGACGGGCTAGGCCAGCATGGGATGGGCTATGGATATGTACAGTAGGGTGGTAGGGTTGGGGGGAAGGGGAGGAACCCCTCCTTTCCCATCCTTGTCTGTGAAAAAGACAAGGTCAGAGTTGATCTCAGTCTCTCATTTCTCCACTATCACTTCTTCCGTAGTCACCTGAAGAAAGAAAGTGACAAGCCACTGTAGAACCTAGGATCAAGAGAACACCATGGTTCTACATCTGAACCTTGAAGAACCCCATCCTGGCTGTCACCCAGAGCCGAAGAGAGGGTGCTGTTCAGTTACAGGGCCTCCGAAGTTGGGCAGAGGGAGGGAGGAAATAAGGAACAGACAGAAGGCCAAAGCCCAGGTGGTGTGCAGAGGTGGGGAGGTGGCAAGGGTGGGGACAGAAAGCGCACAGTATCTTGGACCAGGTCCCTCTTCCTTGTGCCCTGCTTCCCTCCTCCCATACGCCCAGCCCTCGGTGGTCACTCCCCCTCCCCCACCCCGTTGGTGTGATTATTTCATCTGTTAGATGTGGCTGTTTTGCGTAGCATCGTGTGCCACCCCTGCCCCTGACCAATCCCTGTGTGCGCGCCCCCTCTGCGATGTATGCCCCTTGCCCTTCCCCACATCAATAATTTATATATATAAATATCTATATGATGCTCTTTAAAAAACATCCCAACCAAACAAAAACATCCTCACAACTCCCCAGGAAGATGGCTGTGACTTGTTCTTTGTGGGCTAAAGGGGTTTGGGTGAGGTCTTATTGTAGCAGGGAAGTGGGAAGGGATGGGGCCTTATTAAGGAAGGAACTGGATGTAGGGACCCTGAAGAGTTGGACAGATACATCAGAAGAGCCCAGATTTTTGGCTCTGCTGGCAGCGGGATACTGTGGTGCTAGGCCTGGCCTTTCCCCCATTGATGGAAGGCCTGGGATGAGCCTACATCTGGCGAGGTCAAGTCAAAGAAACTACTCAAATCTTGGGAGGAGTTCCTGTCACTCATCCTTCTAGGTGCCACCTGAGGCCTCTAATAAGGGCTTCAGGGTCGTAAATCCTTTCCGAGAATAGTCTGAGGCACATTATGAAGTGCAGGTAGGATGAGGGTAGCTCCAGTAAACTCATGCGATTAGTACTTGGCATTCAGTGGGTGACAATTTCAAACACCTGGAAAGGAAAGAATATAGAGCCTTATGCAGCATTACCTACAACTAACTATACAAGGCCATCTTTAAAAAGGCCTGAAGGGTCGTTCTCCCTTTGGGCTTTCAGCGCGGCGAATCACTGTCTTGGTTCTTAAGAAAAGGGTTATGATTGGCTCTTTTCTCAGCCAGTCAGCATCGAGTTCATTTGCATACGCGAAATAAACATTCACAAACTCTAGAAACCAATCACTTCAGTAAGTTCCTTAGAATATTGTTTTTCATACTGAACATTAGAATGTGTTCTATTGCTTCTACATTAGCAGGGATTCGAAAAGTACTACTTTGATCTCACCCTCACTAATAGTGGAGTTAACGTACGTCCCAAGTTGGCTCCATGCATATTTTTGCAAGTGTTGCAGCTCTTTTAGAATTTGTCTAGTAGGCTTTCTAGTATTTGCTGGAAGGCCCCCCTACGTGACTGGTATATAATAACAGAATTGCTTTTCCTGCTTGTCGAATTTTTTTTTTCTTCTTTTTCCCGCGGCCATACGTTGTCGGGTATCCCGGCTCCCCCATTAAAGCTACGCTGAAACTTCCGGCTACGGATGATGCTGCTTCCCTTCCGCTACCACTATCCTTGAGAACAGCTTTAGGAGGTGGCTTGTTTCTCTGGGTTGTTTTTTCCTGGTTTTTGTTTTATATCTTCGCTGCACGTGCAGCTTTCGTCGTTCTATGGCGTCTGCCGCGGCCCAACCCGCGCCCCTGAGCGCGGAGCAGGCCAAGGGTGAGAAGCATATAGTTATGATTTGGGCTGCTTGTTGTGGGGAGGTTACTGGGCCAGAGACCCGGCTACTTTCTGCGGGAAACGGGGGTTGGAGGGCGGGCATATGGTCGATTTCCTCTTTCTCTGTGGGGCGTCATTGCTCCTAGTGGAATTAAGATGATGAGCTTTAGCGGGTTACTTACGTCCTCAATTCACTAATTCCCCGACCTCTTCCCTGCGCTGTCTGCTGGGCCGCCGGTCGTGCCCCGGCGCCCACCCCGGGACGCCTCCCTGGGATGCATCTTGGGCGTAGTGGTTCTGGCAGAGGTGATCCAGGCGTTTTCGGCCCCGGAGAATGCCGTGCGCATGGATGAAGCTAGAGACAATGCGTGTAACGACATGGGCAAGATGCTGCAATTCGTGCTGCCCGTGGCTACGCAGATCCAACAGGAGGTTATCAAAGCCTATGGCTTCAGCTGCGACGGGGAAGGTGGGTCAGACGTAGGTCAGCGGTGGGGTGGATGGGGGAGAGGGCGCAGAATGTGTGGGCCCCAGAGCCGTCGTTCCCTTTCTTGCCACACGGCGGCAGCCACAATCTAACAGTATTGGCACACGTAGCCCAAGGCCTACCCTGAACTTTTGCCGGCGACACCGTAAGTGCATTTTGCTTTTACCATTAATCACACCATTATTTCATATTAAAGCAAAGCGAAGTGGTCGAGGTAACAAATACTAGGAACTTGAACCCCCCCCCTTTTTTTTGCTAATGTTTAGCAACATGTGTGCATGACAGCACCCTTCTGTAGTTCCTATAAGGCGTTTCAGCTAATCTGTTAAGGGGTTAGAGGTTGAATTCCCCAAGCGGGCTCGTTGATTCAGACCTGCTGCCCCACTGTCTTCCTATGTCCCGTCTATAGATATGGGATCTCATGGATGTTTATACTTCAAGTTCTTGTGACTACTGCTAAAATGGCCCACCTCAGACTGAGAAGCACACTGTTTTGGGATATTTTTATTCACTGCATCCCATCCCATTGTACCCAGTATAGAACAGAAGTGGTTGATTCAAACCATGCACAGCCAGTATCTCATATTCAAGCCACCCTCCACCCACCACCAGCTGTCTTTGGCAGGCTGGGCCCCAGGAATGTGAGTTGACTGCCCATTCCCTCTTCCAGGTGTCCTTAAGTTTGCTCGCTTGGTTAAGTCCTATGAAGCCCAGGATCCTGAGATTGCCAGCCTGTCAGGCAAGCTGAAGGCACTGTTCTTACCACCCATGACGCTGCCACCCCATGGGCCTGCTTCTGGTGGCAGCGTGGCTGCCTCCTGAGAGTTGGCCTTTCCCTGTGCTGCCACAGGGGAGAGGAAGACCTCAGGTGTTTCAGAGGACAATAAATGTGCCTGTGACTTAATCTTGTGTCAGTCTTTTGTGATCCTGACAACCCCCTCTTATCCCCCCACCTCTCTGGATTCCTTCTGCCTTTCCAGGTTTCTCCATTGCCTTGTCCAAGTCCTTCCTACACTCCCTGCTGGGCCCAACCCAGCTCCAGTGAGGGCCTAAGGCTCCTCCCCTCCCGACAAAGTAGGTGAGAGGATGGGTCCACACAGGTGGCACTTCCTTCTTTGAGGAGTGGGCTTCCGGGGCTTTTCCTTGAGCTCCTTGATTTCCAAGGACAGAGAGGTTCCCTATTGGTCGGTGTTCCCTTGCCCAGCGTTACTTCCTGGTCTTTGCCCCTACAGGCCCTGCAGCTGCTCTGTCAGCTGGCATTCCAGGTGGGGCTGCAGGTGGCTCCTCCCCTCATAAGGGAAGAAAGCCCTGGACTGGTAGGCGGCCTGTTGGACTAGTGTTAGGTAGCGGGATAAGCAGGCTGCTGTGGGCGGTCTCAGGCCAGCCCCGCCCCACCTGTCTTTTCCCCGGAGACCATTAGTTCAGGGGCTTGTCCTTTCAGTGCCATTGGCCTGGAGGGCTGGATCGAGGAGGAAGTGGCTAGGATCAGGCGTGTTCTTCCTTCCTGGACCACTGTGCACAACTGTACCACTGGCTCCTCCCCCTCCTGAGCCTCTGCCTGTGACTCCCCCATCCTTCCAAGGAGATGCTGTCCCGTGGGTAAGTCCTCTGTGCCACTGAGTCCCAAAGTCTGTAAGTTTGGGAGGGAGGGACATTGTTCATGTTTACTCCTAACAGGTGTGTGATCTTGAGTATAATCTGCTGCTGCCCCTGTTCATGCCTGCTTCCTGTCCCTGCAGACTTTCTCCTGCCCACAAGATGTGAAGATCCTTAGGCTCATTCATGCTTCTCTGTTCCCTTTTTCTTTCACACTTTTCCCCTGATAGATGTGTATCTTTTCTCACCATCACATTTTTACCTCAAACCTCTGGACCTCTGCCCTGCCTCCTACCTAGGACCTTTTTCCTTGGGTAGTTCATATCACCTCAAACATGATACTCTAAAAGGCACACCTGAAAAAGCTCCCATTCTCAGCCAACTTCCTTCTCACTTCCCAATCTCTGGTCTTGGTTCCATTTTGTTTCCCTTCACTTCCCCCTCCTCTGCAGCATTCATTCAATGGGTACATGTTGAATATCTCCTATGTGCCAGGTATGTTTAAGACACTGGTGATACTGGAGTGAATGAGACAGACATGGTCTCTGCTCTCAGAGCTGACATTCCAGTGAGAGGTGATAGACTGAACAAATAACGCAGTAAAACAGAATTATTCCAGAAATGTTATGAAGGAAATGAAACCGCTTCATGTGCTAACAAGAGACTAGGGGTACTGGTGACATTACTAGCTGATGGAGTCAGAAAGGGCTTCCTGAGAAGGTAACATTTGATCTGACACCTGTATGATGAGGAGTAAGCCATGTGGTGGTCAAGAGTCAAGCACCCCTGTGCAGAGAAAATGGCGAATGTAAAGCCTGCTGTGGGAACACATAGGAAAAGGACATTGTGCCTGCAGTAGAGGGAACCCATAGAGGGGAAGCAGGGCCAGGGTAGGTTAGATTTTGTTGGAGTTTGGATATTATGTTTGAAAACCTACACACACAATGTTGGTGATTTTGTGTGTTGTTGCCCCCAGTCCCACTGATGCTTGCTTCTTACATTCACATGTGTCTTTTTTTTTTTTTTGGTACTGGAGATTGAACTCAGGGGCACTCGACCACTGAACCACATCCCCAACCCTATTTCTTTGTGTTTTATGTAGAGACAGGGTCTCACTGAGTTGCTTATTAGTGCCTCGCAGTTGCTGAGGCTGGCTTTGAACTCGTGATTCTCCTGTCTCAGCCTCCCTAAGTGCTGGGATTACAGGCTTGCGCCACCGCACCCTGCTCGTGTGTCATTTTTGCTTGCACTGTCTCCCCCACTGCATGCCTTGGCACTGTTAGCCCCACTAATGGGTTCTTGCTGACTCTTCTAGTTCCTAAGCCCTTCCATACTCTTGCCATGATCATTTTCTTACCAAGTGGCTTAAAGACCTCTCCCAGGGCAGAATCCTTTCTTCGTTCCTCATCCTGAACATACAAGATCCTTTGAATCTGATCCCAGCCTCTCCAAACAGATTTGTTCCAGCCATACTGCCCTGCTTACACTGGGCTCTGCTCAAGTGCATCTATCTGTTCATGCCAACTCTGGTTGCGTGCTGCTTCTGTAGGGAACGCCTGTTCACCCCATCTTCTATTATGGGCTGTTCCAGTACCCATGTCTTCCCACAGCAGTGTGGTTGGTGTGGCAGACAGGGCAACAGGCTCTGGTATCAGGCAGATTTGGTTTGTTCACCTTCCCGCTTACTAGCTTGTGACTCTGGGCAGTTACTTAACATCTCTGAATCTTCGTTTTTGTTTCTAAAATTGGGCTAGTACAACTTAGGAGGGTTGGTCGTGTGTGCTTGTAATCTCAGCTCCTCATGAGGCTGAGGCAGGAGAATCAAATTTGAGGCGAGTCTCAGAAACTTAGCAAGACCTTGTCTCAAAATAAAATGAGATAAGAGTGTATGTGGGGGGGCTGGGGTTGTGGCTCAGTGGTAGAGCGCCTGCCTTGCACGTGTGAGGCACTGGGTTCGATCCTCAGCACCACATACAAAATACATAAATAAATAAAGGTTTGGAAAAAATATTAAAAAAAAAAAAAAGTGTATGTGGGGTGTGGCTAGGGATGTATCTCAGAAGTAGAATACTTCTGGGTTCGATCCCCAGTACCAGACAATAAATAAAAATAAATAGTTGGAATAAGAATTAATAATATAGCAGTCCCTTAGCATCCATGAGGAGATGGTTTCAGGACCACCAGTAGATACTCAAATCTATGAATGCTTAAGTGTCTTGGTTAAAATGGTATAACATGAGCCATGGGGAGTGCATGGTTGTAATCCCAGCTACTTGAAGGCCTTGAGGCAGGAGGATCGAAATTTCAAGGCCTGCCTCTGCAACTGAGCAAGACCCTGTCTCAAAATACAATAAAAAAGACTGGGGATGTAGCTCAGTGCTCAAGCTCCTGGGGTCAATCCTTAGTACCTCAATGAATGAGTGAATAAAATGAATAAAATGGTATAGTATTTTGCATAGAACCTTTGCACATCCTCTGGCATATTTTTAATCACCTCTGGAGTATTTAGAATATGGAATACAATGTAAATGTTATGTAAATACTTGTTACACTGTATTATTGAGGGAATAATGATGAGAAAAAAGTCTATAATCTTGGCATGGTGGTGCACGCCTGTAATCCCAGCACTTTGGAAGTCTGAGAAAGGAGAATCACAAGTTCAAAGCCAGCCTTAGCAACAGCGAGGTGCTAAGTGACTCTGAGACCCTGTCTCTAAATAAAACACAAAAAATAGGGGACGTGGCTCAGTGGTCAAGTACCCCTGAGTTCAATCCCCGGTACCAAAAAAAAAAAAAAGTCTGTATGCGCTCAGCACAGACATAATTTAAAAATATATATTTTCCATCAGACCGGTGCAGTGATCCATACCTATAATCGCAGTGACTCTGGAGGCTGAGGCAGGAGAATGATAAATTTGAGGCTAGCCTCAGCAACTTAGTGAGGCCCTAAGCAACTTAGTGAGACCATGTCTTAAAAAATATAGGGCTGGGGGCTGGGATTATAGCGCAGTGGTAGTGTGCTCACCTAGCACGTGTGAGGCACTGGGTTCAATCCTCAGCACCACATAAAAATAAGATAAAGATATTGTGTCCACCTACAACTAAAAAATAAATATTTAAAAAAAAATATATAGGGCTGATGGGGCTGGGGCTGTAGCTCAGTGGTAGAGCGCTTGCCTAGCATGCGTGAGGCACTGGGTTCGATCCTCAGCACCACATATAACTAATAAATGAATAAAATAAAGATCAACAACTAAAAATATATTTTAAAAAAATATATAGGGCTGAGCTGGGCGCAGTGGCACACACCTGTAATCCCAGCACTTTGGGAGGCTGAGACAAGAGAATCGCAAATTCAAAGCCAGCTTCAGTAATGGTGAGGCACTAAGCAACTCAGTGAGACCCTGTCTCTACACAAAACATAAAATAGGGCTGGGGAAGTGGGTCAGTGGTCGAGTACCCCTAAGTTCAATCCCTAGTACCAAGAAAAAAATATATATATAGATAGATAGATAGATAGATAGATAATGGCTGGAGGTTGTGGCTCAGTGGTAGTGTGCTTGCCTTGCATGCACATGCATAAGGCACTGGATTCAATCCTCAGCACTACATAAATAAAGTATTGTGTCCATCTACAACTATAAATAAATACATATATAAAGGTGGTTCAGTGGTAAAGCAGCTCTGGGTTTAATCCCCAGTACTGATGAATAAATTGATGCATAAATATATAAATAGTTTTCTATCCATGATTGGTTGAACCTGCAGATGAGAAACCTGAAGATGACTGTGAGAGCCAACCTGACAGGATACCTATCTGCACCCTGGCCCAGGGACACTCTCATCCCAGGAGTCTCTGAAACCCTACCACTTGCCATCTTTTTTTGTGGGGAGGGGGGTACCAGGGATTGAACCCAGGGTGCTTAACCACTGAGCTGCATCCCCAGTTCTTTTATATATTTTATTTAGAGACAAGGTCTTTTTTTAAAAATATGTTTTAATTGTATTTTGTTTAGTTGTTGTTATTATTATTATTTTTTTGGTACCAGGGATTGAATTCAGGGGTACTTGACCACAGAGCCACATCCCCAGTGCTATTTTGTGTTTTATTTAGAGACAGGGTCTTACTGAGTCGCTTAGTGCCTCCCCATTGCTGAGGCTGGCTTTGAACTTGGGATCCTCCTGTCTCAACCTCCCAAAGTGCTGGGATTACAGGCGTGAGCCACTGTGCCCGGTTTAGTTATTATTATTATTTAAAAAAAATTTTTTTTATAGTTGTAGATGGACACAATGTCTTTATTTTATTGCTTTGTATGTGGTGCTGAGGATCGAACCTAGGGCCTCACGCATGCGAGGCAAGTACTCTACCACTGAGCTACAGTCCCAGCCCCATAGTTATTATTTTTTAATGTGGTACTGAGGATTGAACCCAGAGCCTCACATGTGCTAGGCGTGTTCTCTACCACTGAGCCACAACCCCATCCCCTAGAGAGAGGGTCTTGCTGAGTTGCTTGGGGCCTCGCTAAGTTGCCAAGGCTGGCTTTGAACTCACAATCCTCCTGCCTCAGCCTTCCAAGCTGCTGGGATTACAAGCATGCGTTACCGTGCCCAGCTCTTCCTTTTTGAGATGGCTTCTCATTATGTTGCCCAGATCGGCCTTCAAATTCTGGTCTCAAGCAGTCCTTTTGTCTCAGCCTCCAGAATTGCTGGGTTAATATTTTACATCATATTTAGTAAATATTACTAAACACATTTGTCAGATGGGGATACTGAGGCTCAGAGAAGTCCAATGACTAAAGATTATTCACTTTGTTTGCTCTTCCAGGCTGCCTGTATTCTTGTATCACCATTGATCTTGATTTCTACCTGTCTCCGTGCTTCCCAAGAGAATATTTGTCTCTTCTGAAATATCACAGGGCTGTCTGAGGTCCAAGGGGGATGACTGTGTATGTGCAAGTGTTCTGCCCACTCCAGTGCACTATGCCATCATAAGAGAGGTTGTTGTTATTTATTTTCCTGACAAGGGACAGCAGGATTATACTGTTTTATTCTATTTGATTTATTTATTTATTTATTTATTTTTCAGTACTGGGAATTGAACCCAGGGGCATTTAAACACTAAGTCACATCCCCACCCATTTTTTATGTTTTATTTAGAGACAGGGTCTTATTGAGTTGCTTAGGGCCTTGCTAAGTTGCTGAGGCTGGCTTTGAACTCATGATCCTCCTGCCTCAGCCTCCCAAAATGTTGGGATTACAGGTGTGCACCATGGAGCCTGGCTGTTTTGTTTTTCTTTTCTTTTCTTTTTCTTTTTTCTTTTTTTGGTGCCAGGGATTGAACTCAGGGGTACTTGACCACTGAGCCACATCCCCAGCCCTACTTTGTGTTTTATTTAGAGACTGGGTCTCACTGGGTTGCTTAGCACCTCGCTGTTGCTGAGGCTGGCTATGAACTTGTGATTCTCCTGCCTCAGTCTCCCAAAGTGTGAGGATTACAGGTATGCGCCACCATGCCCGGCTTGTTTTGTTTTTCTTTTGTCCTGAGAATTGAACTGAGGGTCTTGCACTTATTAGGCAAGAGCTCTACCACTGAGCTACATCCTTGTTCCTTTTTATTTTATTTTGAGATAGGACCTTGCTAAGTTGTTGAGGCTGGCCTCAACCTTTTGGTTCTCCTGCCTTAGCCTACTAAATTGCTGAGATTACATGACTGTACCACTGTGCCCAGGGGGACTATATATTTCATCTGAGTGTCTGTCTTCTGGCTTGATACCTTTCGAAGAAATTCCTGCCACTTCCATGGGTTAGGAGGTTTAGGTGCCTAGTTTGTTCCTTCCCACCAAGTGGGTTTAACCTTGGAGGGAGAGTGTCATGGGTGTAGCAGGTGTTTGATGCTGAGCATGCACCTGATATTTAGATTGTGGTCAAGATTGTGTGTCCTTGTTGGGCATTTACCCTAGACTAGATATATTTGTGGATGGGACTTGATGATGAGGTGGGTGTGGTGGGACTGTGCATTTGTAAGTGATGTGTTTGTGTGTGTACTCATCTGTAGAGGACAAGCAAGGTATGTTTGGGACCAGGAAGATGTACTTGTGACCTCATCTGTGCACGTGTTTTTTTTTTTTTTGGTACTGGGGATTGAATTCAGGGGTGCTCGACCACTGAGCCACATCCCCTATTTTGTGTTTTATGTAGAGACAGGGTCTCACTGAGTTGCTTAGCACCTCGCCATTGCTGAAGCTGGCTTTGAACTTGCGATTCTCCTGTCTCGGCCTCCCTAAGTGCTGGGATTACAGGCTTGAGCCACCGCGCCCGGCTTGTGTACATGTATTGATGAGTTTGTTCACTGGACACCATTTCTCTGTGCCAGGCACAGTGCTAGGCTCTGAATGTTGGGAGAGGCAAGCCCTTCTCCCCCGTGGTGGAACCAAATTTGCACAGGTTCTTCTTACCCCTTAGTGTGGGCAGAGTCCATGGGAGTTCCAGACCTTTCAGGGTTTAATGTCCTAACTGAAAGTGTAGTCAAATTTGGATCATGGGACAAATTGACCAAGCAAATTCCCAAGGGCAGCGGCAGGAGATGAATATTGAAAAGGTTAAGCCAGGCATGGTGGCACACGCCTACAATCCCAGTGGCTTGGGAGGCTGAGGCAAGAGGATCCCAAGTTCAAAGCAAGCCTCAGCAATTTAGTGAGGCACTAAGCAACTCAGTGAGACTCTGTCCCTAAATAAAATACAAAAAAGGGCATGTTGTTCAGTGGTTAAGTGCCCCTGAGTTCAATCCTTGGTACCAAAAAAAAAAAAAAAAAGTGGAAAAGAGAAAATATTTTGGGGGGGAAAAATGATACTTGAGCAATGTTTTCAAAAGTGATAAAATGCTGTCATAGGTAAATCAGATTGTTCTTTCAGTGCTGAGGATGGAACCAAGCGTCTTATGCATACTAGATAAGCATTCTACCACTGAGCGACACCCTCAGACTATGTTGGGCTTTAACACTTTATTTCTCTCTCTCTCTTTGGTACCAGGGATTGATCCTAGGGCACTAAACTACTGAGCCACATCCCCAGCTGTTTTTAATATTTTATTAGAAGCCGGGAACGGTGGCACACACCTGTAATCTCAGCACTTTGGGAGGCTGAGACAGGAGAATTATGAGTCAAAGCCATCCTCAGCAACGGTGAAGTGCTAAGCAACTCAGTGAGACCCTGTCTCTAAACAAAACACAAAATAGAGCTGGGGATGTGGCTCAGTGGTCGAGTACCCCTGAGTTCAATCCCCAGTCTCCCCCCAAATTTTTTATTAGAGACAGGGTCTCACTGAGTTGCTTAGGGCTTCTGTAAATTGCTGAGGCTGGGTTTGAACTTGTGATCGTCCTTCCTCAGCCTCCCAAGTAGCTGAGATTACAGGTGTACACCACCGTGTCCAGCTATTTCTCTTAATTTTTGTTGAGTTACTACATGCATAGTGTGAATAAGATATTAAGCCTACCTGATTAACTGCACACTCATTTATTAATTTATTTCTTTTGGTGCTAGGAATGGAACCCAGCACCTCATACATGCTAAATATGTGCTCTACCACTGAGCTATACTCCTGACCTAACTTGGCATTTAAACACACTTATATAAATACCATCCAGATGGAGAAAAAGTGTTCCCAGCACCCAAAAAGTTTCCTAGAAATTGCTCTCTCCCAGTCAATTTGTTTATTTTTATAAAGGTCACACATACCCACTATACAACATTTATGGTGCGTGGTTCTGGGACGGAACCCAGGGCTTTACACATGCTAGGCAAGTGCTCTACTGCTGAGTACGATCTTAGCCCCTTACAACATTCAGAAGGGTGTGAGGGTGCCAGGCACATGCCTGTAATCTCAGTTACTCAGCAAGCTGAGGTAAAGCAGGAGGACTATAAGTTTGAGGCCAACATTGGCAACTTGGTGAGTTAATGAGATCCTGTTTCTAAATAAATAAATAAAACAAAGAAAAGGGCTGGGGGATATAGGTCAGAGGCAAACCATTTGCTTGATATGTGCAAGGCCCAGGGTTCAGTGCCTGCTGCTGCAAAAATTAAAGTTTAAATAAAGGTGTAACGAAGAAGTGTGGTCCCAAGCCGGGCACAGTGGTGCACACCTGTAATCCCAGCAGCTCAATAAGAGAATCGCAAGTTCAAAGCCAGTCTCAGTCTTAGTGCCTCAGACGAGACACTAAGCAATTCAATGAGACCCTGTTTCTAAATAAAACACAAAAAGGACTGGGGATGTGGCTCAGTTGTTGAGTGCCCCTGAGCTCAATCCCCAATAACCCCCCCCCCAAAAAGATGTGTGGTCCCTCATCCCTGTCCTCCCTAGAGAATCTACAAATAGGGGTTTCTTTGTATCCTCTATCGAGCAACTTGTCTCTGGTCTTGGCTTGATGGTGTTTGTGTTTGTACTTGAGATTTCATGTTATTCATAAACTTTTAGTTTATGAAACTTTTAAGGAAAAATTTTTTTTTAGTTGTTGATGAACCTTTATTTTATTTATTTATATGTGGTGCTGAGAATTGAATCCAGTGACTCAAGCACTCTCCCACTGAGCCCCAGCCCCAGTCCAAACTTTTAGTTCTTATAGCTCCTAATGTCAATCAGTCCTGAGAATGTCTGCCATGGCAAGGAGGTTGACCTTGGCCCTCAGGAGACAAGTGCCTATTCTGAATCCTGAGACAGGGCAAAGGCTTCACAGGGCTCCTTTTGTCTATTCCTTCAGACATGTGACAGCGGTGGCAAGAGGGTACCTATTCCTCTCTGTCTTTTTTTTGTTTTGGTACTGGGGATTGAACTCAGGGGTACTCGACCACTGAGCCACATCCCCAGCCCTATTTTGTGTTTTATTTAGAGACAAAGTCTCACTGAGTTGCGTAGCACCTCGCTGTTGCTGAGGCTGGCTTTGAACTTGCGATTCTCCTGTCTCAGCCTCCCAAAGTGCTGGGATTACAGGTGTGCACCACCGTGCTGGCTACCCTTCCCTCTCTTAAGCTTCTGCACAGTCCTGGTGTTAGGGAGTTGTCCTCTCCCACAGCAGCGACTTTGGACACAGAGTCTTTAGACCTCTGTTCTTTGAGGCTCTGAGGGCTGGCATATAATTAAAATCATTCTCTGGTACTACCACTAGCTAACTGTATGGCCCCAGGCAATTCCTTTAACTCCCCGAGCCTCAGTTTCCTTGTCTGTAAAATGGGGATAAAGATAGGAGTAGGGTCCTAGGGCTGTGGTAAAGAATAATTCACAAAAGGCATGTAAAAAAAATCATAATGTAGTAACACTCCATTAAATGATAGTCATTACTGTCATCATTATTGTGCCAGCAAAACTGTGTAGATGCAGCTGGTGGAGGAGGAAGAGATGATGTGGGGTTGTGGGAATTCACATGTGTGAGGCATGAGCTTGGTCTGGAGGGTCCAAGGCACATGTGTGTCTTCATTTCTTGAGTTTTCACATATGCGTGGTGCCATGCTCCTGAGCCTTTGATGGCAGACGTGTGGGAAGTGGGCCCCTCCCCCAGGCCCTGCCACCCTTCTGCTTCTCCATTGCTCTGTTCTGAAAAGAGAAGTACAAGTGAGTTCCCCCAAGGGGTCGGCCGCGCCCCTTCCTGTCTCCGCCCTACTGCCCCAGGCCAGTGGAGTGCAGCCCCAGAACCAGGACTGCCAGGGTGGGGTGGCGAGGTGGCCAGGACGCTGAGGACCACGGTTGAGGCTTAGCTCCAGAGTTTTGTGCCTGCCCAGCCAGGTGGCACCTCCTAATTCCCCGAATCTCTACCTCTCTGGAGCCCCCAGGATGGTGAGGTAAGAGCCTGCGACCCACAGAAGGCAGGAGGCAAGGGAGCCCTGGGGCCCAAGGGACCTCTCTTCATACCCTGCCTGGGGCCTTTTAGGTGGTTTCACCGAGACCTCAGTGGGCTGGATGCAGAGACCCTGCTGAAGGGCCGAGGGGTCCATGGGAGCTTCCTGGCTCGGCCCAGTCGCAAGAACCAGGGTGACTTCTCTCTGTCTGTCAGGTAGGTGACCCGCCAGTGCTTTGGCAGCTCTCTTGTGCCAGTCTAGCCCCTGAGCACTGCTTCCTGGTTCTCCTGGGCAGTGCCAATTCCCCAGACCCCTTGCCTCCTCCATGCCCTTGTCCCTAGCCCCAGCATATTTCTATCCCTGTCTGTGTTCACCCCTTGCCTTTGTGTGCCCCACACGCAGGACCCTCAGCCTGTCCCCCACCCCACCCTACTCTTGCTCCTGCACCCACCGGCCTCACTGCCTGTTGCCCTGCAGGGTAGGGGATCAAGTGACCCATATTCGGATCCAGAACTCGGGGGATTTCTATGACCTGTATGGAGGGGAGAAGTTCGCAACGCTAACCGAGTTGGTGGAGTACTACACCCATCAGCAGGGCGTCCTGCAGGACCGTGATGGCACCATCATCCACCTCAAGTACCCACTTAACTGCTCTGACCCCACCAGTGAGAGGTGAGGGACACCCAGCCTGACCCTCTCCTCCCTGGAGGTAGCTGCCTTCTCCCTACCTGTCAGGGAGGCAAGCACCTGGCCCGCTGGCACCATCTGCTCGCAGTCCCTTCCCCATCCTGCTCCATCTCACGGCTCTGAGTGTCTTTACTCCATGTCCTGGTGACTCATAGGACTAACCTCCTTCCCTGTGCCCCTGAGGAAGCAAGAGAGGGCTACCTTGCCTTTCTCCTGGGTCCCTGTCAGCTGACAACTCAGTCCTATGAGTGACAGGGAGGCCACTCCTCATGGCTAGCATTTCCTAGCAGGTCAGCTCTGTTGCTAGAAAGCTCTTCCTTCTATGGAGCTGAATCTGCTTTCCTACAACTTCCCCGCCCCAGCCTGGCCTGGCTTAGTGTAGTGGGATGTTGATCTTGAGGATGATCACTGTGTTCACTTTCTTTTTTTTTTGGTACCAGGGACTGAACTCAGGGGCACTTGACCACTGGGCCACATCCCAGCCCTATTTTGTGTTTTATGTAGAGACAGGGTCTCATTGAGTTGCTTAGCACCTTGCCATTACTGAGGCTGGCTTTGAACTCATGATTTTCCTATGTCAGCCTCCCAAAGTGCTGGGATTACAGGCGTGCGCCACCACACCCGGCTACTGGATTCACTTGTGGTAGGACACTCAGTGCCTTTTTTCTGCAACCCCTTGAGGGTGAGTTCATTCTTTGGGGCTGGATAGAGCCTGGCCAGGTCTTTGACTCAAACATAGATAACTGAAAACAGGGTGTAATGAGGTCACGTTTGTAAAGGGCCTAGTACTGTCTTAGATACAGGGTAATACTCAAAACAGCCCCTCCACCCTTTGCCGCAAAGGTGTAGTCCCATAACTTGGCTGGCTATCCCCATGTGGTCATCCTAAAGCATGGGGGGGCAGTCAGGAATGTTCCCTATTACACTGTTGCTTATTTTAGCTGGGACAGATTCTATTAAGATAAAAGGCAGCGGAATAAACCTAGGCTTTTCATCACATGGACTCCTAGGGCCAGACCAACTTACCCTTGTCCTGTATTTGTGTATTGATTGTTGAAGTGATTTTGAACTTTGATTCTGCCAGTTTTCAGTCTTTTTTTGGTACTATGGATCAAACCCAGGGCCTTGTGCATACCAAAGCATGTGCTCTACCACTGAGTTACCTGCTTAGAGTTTTCAGTTGTTTTGAGATTCAATGCCTGCGTACTTGCATCAATATTTTTGTTCAAGCTGGGCATAGTGGTCCATGCCTATAATCCCAGCAGGTCTGGAGACTGAGGCAGGAGGATTGCAAGTTCAAAGCCAGCCTCAGCAACGGTGAGGTGGTAAGCAACTCAGTGAGAGTTTCTTTTCTTTTTTTTTTAAATATTTTTTTAGTTGTTAATAGATTTTTTTTATTCATTTATTATTTATATGTGGTGCTGAGGTTTGAACCCAGTGCCTCACACATGCTAGGCAAGCGCTCTACCACTGACCTACAGCCCCAGCCCCGAGACCCTGTTTCTAAATAAAATACAAAATAGGGCTGGGGATGTGGCTTAGTGTTCCAATGCCCCTGAGTTCAAACCCAGTCCAAAAAAATGGGCTAAGGATATGGCTCAGAGGTTAAGTACCTCTGTGATCAATCCCTGGTACCAAAAAAAAAAAAAGAAAAGAAAAAAAGAAAAAGAAAAGAAAGGGGGAAAAAAGAGAAAGAAAAGAAAGAAAAAAATATTTTTGTTCAAGTCATTGATTAAAGCTTAGAAATAGCTGGGCACTGGGGCACATGCCTGTAATCCCAGAGACTTTGGAGGCTGAGGCAGGAGAATCACAAGTTCAAGGGCAGTGTCAGCAACTTAATGAGACTCTATCTCAAAATTTAAAAAAATATAGAGGGCTGGGGATATAGTTCAGGGCTTCAGGGCTGGAATGCTTGACTAGCAAGCATGAGGCCTGGGTTCAATCCCTAGTATTTAAAAAAAAAAGGAAAAGAAAAAGAAGGAACTGGGTAAGGTTTAGGTGAAATGAGGTAAAAGCCATGACCTACCCCTGGAGACCTCCTTGCAGTCAATATGAAGCCATTGATCTGCTTTCTCTTCTAGTAGTGAAATTTGGGAATGGATTTCTTTTTTTTTTTTTTTTTGGTACCGGGGATTGAATTTAGGGGCACTCGACCCCTGAGCCACATCCCCAGCCCTATTTTGTGTTTTATGTAGAGACAGGGTCTCGCTAAGTTGCTTAGTGCCTCGCCATTGCTGAGGCTGGCTTTGAACTCGCGATTCTCCTGTCTCAGCCTCCCTAAGTGCTGGGATTACAAGCGTGGGGAATGGATTTCTGTTAATCTACTCATGGTCATCCTCCTTACTTTTTCCTGCCAGCCCCCACCTGTCACCTGCAGCTCTCCTGGGGGTTTGGACGCTCAGACCCTCTTTCACTTCCCATGTCCTCTCATCTGCTAGAGGAGTAGGCTGACTGCTATGGAGGAGCAGGAGGTGGTGTTGAGTGGGGTTGAAGGAGAAAGGTAGAGCTGAGAAGGTGCCCAGGAGAGCAGGCCGAGGCCTGGCTTTGAAGAGTTTGGGAGTAGCAAAGGAGGGGAGTGGGGGCAGAGCCGAGGTGGGCAAGGATGAGGATGGGTGGCTCTTCGAGGGACTTTGGTTTATCCAAGCTTGGAAGCCTGAGTCTCACCCCGACCCTGGCAGCATGTGGGAGGCTCTTTCTCCAAACTGCTGTTTGTGTTCCCTGTGTTTGGCTGCACACTCTCGTCTTCTGTGGGAATTTGCATTTGTCCCCTTAATGGTGTGCTCTTCGCCTGTGGTCAGCTTGACATTTGCATGGGGACTTCCTCATCCTAGGCCCTGAGGGAAGGGGCTTAGCCCCCTTCCCGTTGCTTGAGGTGGGGCGGGCTCTGGCCTGTCTCTGAAAGGTGGTCTGGGGTGGACCAGCGTTCTGGTGTCTGGGCAGGAGACCTTGGATGTCTCTGAGCTGCAGTGCCCTCTGGCCAGGGGTGAGATGGGTCAAGACAGACTGGCCCCCTCCCTTCTTCCCCCATCCCTGCGGTTGGAAAATGCCCCCCCTTCCCCGTCCCTGGGCTGAGGAAACCTCACAACCTCACTTCTCACTCTCTCCCCAGAAGGAGTTTTGTGTTTTTTCCATCACGTGGTTTCCTGTGGGGCTGGGCATTGTGGGGCTGCAGTTTCCTCCTGGGAAGGGGTTGTACTTCAGGGAAAGGCCTTAGTTCTGCTTTCTGCCTCGATGGCCCCTTTGAGCCCTTTTGAGCCTGGCCTCCCCTGCAGTGACATCATCCTGAGCACCCTCCAGCCTCTACACCACTCTCCCCAAGGGTGTTTGTGTTTCCTGCTTCCCTGGGGGAGTTCTCCTTTCTGACTTCTGTCTCCCCATCTTCCATTGCCCTCTGTGGCTTGGCCTCCATCTGCATTTCTCTGCTGTCTTTCCTTAGCCCAAGGCTATGTTTCATGGAGGTGCTTCCTTAATTTTATCCCTCTAAATATTCTGGATACTGCCTACCTTTCTGTCTGTCTGAAACTTTCAGAGGTGGACTCTGGATTCAAAGTCTGATTCAAAGTCTGATTCTCTGTTATTTTTTCTTTTGGTGTTAGGAGTTGAATCCAGTGCCTTGTGCATGTTAAACACACACTCTACAACTGAACTACATACCTAGCTACATACCTTTTTATTTTATTTTGAGACAAGGTCCAGCTAAGTTGCTGAGGCTGGCCTCCAATTTGCAATCTTCCTGCCTGAGCCTCCTGGGTTGCTGGGATTACAGGCATGTGCCACCATGTCCCACCCTGTGGTTAGAGATTTTGAGGTTTGACTCTTAACAATCAGGGGACTGGTGCCAGTTTTCAAATGTTCAGCCTCAATCTCCTCATCTGTAAAATGGGGATATATGCCACCTGTGAGCATTCTTTTTCTTTTTTTGGGGTACTGGAGATTGAACTCAGGGGCACTCGACCACTGAGCCACATCCCCAGCTCTATTTTGTGTTTTTATGCAGAGACAGGGTCTCACTGAGTTGCTTAGTGCCTCGCCATTGCCGAGGCTAGCATTGAACTCACGATTCTCCTGTCTCAGCCTCCCAAAGTGCTGTGATTGCAGGCTTGCTCCACCGTGCCCTGCTAGAGCATTCTTATTTTCGAGGAAGTCTTGCTATGTTGGTGAGGATGGCCTTGAACTTTCTATCCTCCTGCCTCAGCCTTCTGAGCAGCTGGGACTACAGGCATGGGCCACCTGGCTTTTTCCTCTCAGCATTTTTGTGGGATGGTAACAGACCCAAATATAGTGGTGGTTTTAAAAGCACCTAGCACAGGCCCTGGGCACAAGCTGATCCCCTATCTGTACTTTGAACATTCTGCTCTACCTTCCCGTGGGGCCCTCCTTCCTTCATGCTGCCTTCTTTAGGTGGTACCATGGTCATATGTCTGGAGGACAGGCAGAGGCATTGCTGCAGGCCAAGGGTGAACCCTGGACATTTCTTGTGCGTGAGAGTCTCAGCCAGCCTGGTGATTTTGTGCTGTCCGTGCTCAGTGACCAGCCCAAGGCCGGCCTGGGCTCCCCACTCAGGGTCACTCACATCAAGGTCATGTGTGAGGTAAGGCAGTGGGAGAGGCATCATGTTGGAGCTCCTGTCTGTGCCCAGGGCCTGGGCTGTGGGGAGGGGCTGCCTGGGCTTGGATCCAAGAATAGGGGTCCGGGGAGGTAGAGCCAGGCCCTAAGGGTTGGCCCTCCTTGGTGCCTCTCAGGGTGGACGCTACACGGTGGGCGGCTCGGAGACCTTTGACAGCCTAACAGACCTGGTGGAGCATTTCAAGAAAACAGGAATTGAGGAGGCCTCAGGAGCTTTCGTCTACCTGCGGCAGGTGTGGGGGCAGACCCTGCTGTCTGCTTTTTTCCTCTGGCCATCCCCTGATGTGGATTCTGAGAGCTCTAAATTGCTGATTTCTTACCCTTGCCCATCCCAGCCTTACTATGCCACTCGGGTGAACGCGGCTGACATTGAGAACCGGGTCTTGGAGCTGAATAAGAAGCAGGAGTCAGAGGACACAGCCAAGGCTGGCTTCTGGGAAGAATTTGAGGTGTGCAATGAGGACAGCAGGGATGGGACATGGGGGGGGTGTCAGCCACCCATGTGGGGTCCCAGGTGGGTCTCTTGTCTTCCTTAAGCACCTCCAATACCTGCCCCCACAGCATCTCTACCACCAGTCGCCTTCTCGGGGGCCGGTGCTCATTTCCTACTCCCGCCTCTCAGAGTTTACAGAAGCAGGAGGTGAAGAACTTGCACCAGCGGCTGGAAGGGCAGCGGCCAGAGAACAAGAGCAAGAATCGATATAAGAACATTCTGCCCTGTAAGTTCCAGGCAGCTGTGGCCCCTCCCAGGTTCCCAGGCAGCTGCCACTTACTGCAAGACTGCTCCTTTCTGAGCCAGCCTCCCCAAGTGTCCACCCTCCACTCAAATGGTCCACTTGCCCACCCCTAGCACAGCTCATCTCCCTCTAAGAAGCCTTTTTCCCAGGAGCCTTTCCATGGCAGACTGCCCCCTGCTACCACTACCCTCCTTTTTTATGGTATGGGGATTGAACCCTGGGGTGCTCTACCACTGAGCTATATCTCCAACCCCCCCCCTTTTTAAAAACAATTTAATACTAATTAATTGTTTGTGGGTATTGGGAATTAAACCCAGGGGTATATTGCCACTGAACTGCATCCCCAGACCTTTGTACTTTTTATCTGGAGACAGGGTCTTGCTAAATTGTTGAGGCTAGTCTTGAACTTTTGATCTTCCTGCTTCAGTCTCCTGAGTTGCTGGAATTACAGGCATGCACCATCATGCCCAGCCACTTTCCTTATGAAGCTTCTTTCCCCAACCCCAGATAGATCTACCACCTGCCCACCTGCAATCCCCTATGAGCCTCATGGCTTTGAGGCAAGAATGGCTTGTTAGCTTAGGAAGGGTCTGGCCCAGTGGGTGGTAAGTCCCTGGCTGACCCAAGCCATCTTCTTCCTGTCTAGTTGACCACAGCCGAGTGATCTTGCAGGGACGGGACAGTAACATCCCTGGGTCAGACTACATCAATGCCAACTATGTCAAGGTCAGTGGTGTGGGTCATGTGGGAGCAAAGGCTGGGCCCTGGGTGTTCTCTGTCCTGTGGGGGCCCCAGGATCCAGAAATACCTGGGCAAAGCCAAAGCTGATGTCTAGGGTAGGGGGAGGGTAGTGGTGGTACAGGGCCTCCAGGCCATGGGGCTCATAGTCCCAGGTTGTGTTTCTCTGTACTTGCATCCAGAATCAGCTGCTAAGCCCTGATGAAAACTCTAAGACCTACATCGCCAGCCAGGGTTGTCTGGAGTCCACAGTCAATGACTTCTGGCAGATGGTATGGCAGGAAAACACCCGTGTCATCGTCATGACCACTCGAGAGGTGGAGAAAGGCCGGGTAGGCATAGCCCTGGACCATCTCCCTAGTCCCCCAATTTCCTCCATAGTACTTGTTATTCACCACCATTAAACCAAAGAAAGTTTAGATGCCAGGGTGGAAAAGTATCTCAAAGGGCAAGGGCCCAATGCTTGTTAGGAAATAGAAATCTAAAGACAGTCTCTACTACACACTGTGACTCCCAGGCTCCCACTTCCAACCTTTGTGAACTCTAGATTCAGACTTCAAGGACTGGGGATATAGCTCAATAGTAGAGCATTGCCTACTATGTTTGAGGTCCTGGATTCAATCCGCAGTACCACACACAGATGCACAAAATCATGTGAGACTCAGACTTTAAACTCTTTTTAGGAGCTGGAAATTTAGCTTTGTGGTAGAGCACTTTCCTAGCATGTGTGAGGCCCAGGGTTGAATCTCCAGTATTGCAAAAAACGAAACAAACAAAAAAGCTGCCCTCCTTAATGTGTGCCAAGGCAAACATCCCTCCTGCCTCTTCTGTCTACTCTCTATTCTGCTTCTAATCTTTCTGGAGCCTGCCCCTCCCTCTAGGCTCCCCCTCTGTGCTGTAGTCAAAATGATTCCACCCCAAACACAAACTGGATCAAGTTGTTTCCTCTCTGAAATTTCAATGGCTGCCAGTTGTCTCTGGGATGAAGTCATACTTGAAGGCCTGGTGGCTTCCCTCCAATTGCCATACTTCCCTATCACACACCTGTCTCCAAACAGGCTAGGCTCTTTCAGGTGCCCACGCATTGCACAAGCTCTTTTTTTTTTTTTTTGCTAGAAAATGACTTTCTCTTTTCATGTTATCTCTGCCTGGCAGAGGTCTCATTTTGGAGGACCCAGCTCAAATGCTGCCTCCTCTGTAACGCCATCTTGAATTGCCTCCCTAACCCAGAGGGAGAATTAACCTCTTCCTCAGCCACACTCCTGAGCAGCGCACTGCTCCCCATTCACCTGTCTTTCTGTGAGCTCATAGGGGCACCAGGGCCTGGATGGTGTCTTACTTGGTTTTTTTGTTTTTTTGCAGTGCTAGGAATAGAATACCCAGGGCCTCCCACATGCTAAGCCTGCCCTCTACCACTAAGCCACATCCATCCTGTTTCTTGTATTTGTAATTTCAGCCCAGTTTGCATAGCCTCAATGGGTATTGAAGGAATTATATGGTCAAGTGGCTGGTCAGGTCACACCTGTAGGTGGCTAGTCTGAGACTGGATCCCAGGTTTTCTGAGCCTCATCCATTCATTCAACAATGTGTGAGCCAGGCGCAGTGGCTCAAGCCTGTAATCCCAGCACTTAGGGAGGCTGAGACAGGAGAATCACGAGTTCAAAGCCAGCCTCAGCAATGGCGAGGTGCTAAGCAATTCAGTGAGACCCTGTCTCTACATAAAACACAAAATAGGGCTGGGGATGTGGCTCAGTGGTCGAGTGCCCCTGAGTTCAATCCCCAGTACCACAAAAAAAACCAAAAAAAACCCCAAAAAAACCAATGTGTGGGCCAGCACCAGGGACGCAGGACTTAGAGTGGGACCCAGAACAGCCCCAGGGGCCTGCTTCTTGTGTCTCACTCCCCATTCTCCTCCCTTTTCAGAACAAATGTGTCCCCTACTGGCCGGAGGTAGGCACTCAGCGTGTCTATGGACCCTACTCTGTGGTCAACTGTGGAGAGCATGACACAACAGAATACAAACTCCGTACCTTACAGGTCTCCCCGCTGGACAATGTGAGTGTCACCAGGCCCTGCTCACTCCCAGAGTCCCTCCCGAGACTCATTTTCTCATCTGGGTGGGTGGGAGGAGGTAGGATGGGTGTTGCATAGGAGCAGGGGGCACTGACCCCATGTCCTTGACCCAGGGGGACCTGGTTCGGGAGATCTGGCACTACCAGTACCTGAGCTGGCCTGACCATGGGGTCCCCAGTGAGCCTGGGGGTGTCCTCAGCTTCCTGGACCAGATCAACCAGCGGCAGGAAAGTCTGCCTCATGCAGGGCCCATCATTGTGCATTGCAGGTGAGAATAATGACGACAGCAGTGGGAATAAAAATAACAGCTGGGAGCCTGAGTGGTGGCACACACCTATGATCCCAGCACATAGGGAGACTGAGACAGGAGAATTGCGAGTTCAAAGCCAGCCTCAGCAACAGCAAGGCGCTAAGAAACTCAGTGAGACCCTGTCTCTACATAAAACACAAAATAGGGCTGGGGATGTGGCTCAGTAGTCGAGTGCCCCTGAGTTCGATCCCTGGTACTAAAAAACAACAACAACAACAACAAAAAAAACCCCCAAAAAAACAGCTGGGAAACAAATAGTGCTAAGAAAGTTCCATATACTGCTGTGAGCTCATTGACTGTCTCCCTCAGGCCCCAGCCTCTCTGGGTTCCCTCCTGGATCTGGACACATGGGTGGATCTGGCTGGGTGTGCCTTCCCCAGAGACCTCCCTGGAGGTGCCATCTAGTCCACCCCTGCCAGATACACATGAGGAAGCCAACTCTGTCTTGCCCAGTCACTAGCTGGTCAGTCAGAGGCTGGACTGGCTGTCACAGCAGACATGGGTCCTGGCTGCCTGTTTTTTCTTGGTCCTCCTCAGCCAGTTTCTTCTTTGCCTTCCATTTGGGATCAGTATAATTCCATGACCCTCCTCTTTTTCCATTTGTAGTTCTGGGGACTTAGGCTTCTTTGCCATTTTTCCCTCTTTCCCAGTCAATTCCCCCATCTTGGTCCCAGAATTGTGTCTGTGGGTGATGTCTTTGGGATGGGCTCATGCATCCTGAGCAACTCTGAAGACCCTCATGTTCATATGCAGGACACCTGTTCCCTGTACTAGTTGAGGCAGAGAAATAGGGTTCATCCAGGAGGAGTAGGGGTTCCTCAAATGAGCCTACTCCATTGGCCTGGCCTGGATGTTGGGGGACAGCCGATACATGGTCCTGGACAAAGGCTGCTTATTTAAATTCTGACTCCTTCACTTACCAGCTGTGTGTTCTTGGGCAAATTACTTAATTTTTAAAAAAAATATTTATTTATTTTTTAGTTGTAGGTGGACAGAATATATTTTATTCTTATGTGGTGCTGAGGATCGAACCCAGTGACTCATGCGTGCTAGGCGAGCACGCTACCACTGTGCCATAACCCCAGCCCCAAATTGCTTAATTTTTATGATCTTCAGATTTCTCATCTGTAAAATCAAGCTCATAGGATTGTCATGAGACTTAAATGACAACCCTTCACTGCATCTGGAATACTCTAAATCCTCCCAAGATGGGGGCTATTGACAGTTTAGTAACTCATGTCAGGCAGGGAATGGGGGAAATGGGAAGCTGCTTTGTCCTGTCCCCTTCCCGTTCTCTCCATGTGACCCCAAGCCTCTAGAGCCTCAGACTTCCTCCTTCCTACCAGTGATGGTTTGTTCTGGGAGAGGGCTGGGTGGGCTGAGTGTGGAGGTGTCCCCATGCTGTCCCAGCCAGGTTCTGCCTTCTGCCCTCCTACAGACAGGTCCATCCCCAGAGTTACCCTTCTACTGCTACTCGCTCCCCCATTCTTGAAATCCCCAAGGTCTTTATTTAGACATTACAGGAAGGAAGTGGGTGAGGGGGGGTTATTTTTGACAATCTGGGTTTGAAATTAGACAGACTTAGGGCACCAGCCTGATGGGCCCAGCCATGGGTGGGCCTCAAGGTCACCAGGGACTGTTTTCTCAAGAGCAGTGGCAGAGTGTGCAAGAGAAGGGAGACATCCTACTGCACCACTGACCCGAGTGGTCCCTGCACCCTGCTGTCCCAAGGGCTGCCCTTAGCCTGATGCCAGGGTTTAAAGAAAAAGAGAAATGAAACTCCATGGAAAGAAGAGGCAAATGTCAAACTCTCACCCCCCAGACCCCCTCACCTTTTTTTCTTTGCAGTGCTGGGATTTGGAACCCAGGGCCTTTTGCATGGGAAGCTACACCCCTGGCCAAATGTAACTCTTGAAAGGCAGGATGGGGAAGGGTCCAGATTGCCTGGGGAGCTGGGGGTCCTGGGTCTCCAGGGGTGGGGGCAGCCAGCAGTCAGGAGTGAGTTGGAGCAAGAAGTAGAGGAGTGAAGTGCCGGGAAGATAGATGTGCCTGAAGGCCCCAGCATCAGCAGCCCAGGCCCTCGCCAGTGAATCCCTGGAATCCTTCGGCTGAGGTGGAAGCATGGGTGCAGAGCTGGGCACATATCTGCCTTGGCTTGCCCAGTGGCTCTGGGCACATTACCTCAAGTGGCTGGCCCAGGGCCGAGGCTGAGCCTTGCGGCCCCTGTTTCTGGGGGAGGGGCCGGTAAGCCTCTGATAGCCGCCCCTTCTCTCTGTAGTGCAGGCATTGGCCGCACAGGCACCATCATTGTCATCGACATGCTCATGGAGAGCATCTCCACCAAGGGTGAGGGGCATCTGGGGGAGCGGTGGGCATGCCTGGTGGGTGCAGGGTAGCCTTTTGGCCTCTGCCTGTACTTAGGCCTGAGCTCTGACCACCACCCCTGCCCAGGTCTGGACTGTGACATTGACATCCAGAAGACAATCCAGATGGTGCGGGCACAACGCTCAGGCATGGTACAAACAGAGGCACAGTACAAATTCATCTATGTGGCCATTGCCCAGTTCATTGAAACCACCAAGAAGAAGCTGGAAGTCATACAGGTGTGTGCAGGATGGGGTCATTTGGGGTCACAGGGGAGAGTAGGTGTCACTTGGCCCTGCTGGGATCACTGCCTTCCCTCCATACCTCTGCCCACAGTCCCAGAAGGGCCAGGAGTCGGAATATGGGAACATCACCTACCCCCCGGCCATGAGGAGTGCCCACGCCAAGGCTTCCCGAACTTCCTCCAAGTGAGTGACTCCTATCTGCCACCTCCTAACCACCTTCTCCATTCTCTTGCTCAGCCTGAGCCTCCTTCTCTGGAGAGGACAAGTGTTGCAGTTGGAGACACCTGGGTTAAAGTTTAAGCTTGGTTTTCACTACCTCTGTGCATAAGCATTTCCTAAGTGCCTACCATGTATGGGCCTGTGCCAGGTACCAGCAATGTACTAATGTATGAGATATGTCCTCTGCCCCCATAGGAGCAGTGAAGGGACAGTGATCAGGTCACCTTGCTTTCCTGGTTTCAGTTTGCTCACCTATGAGATGGAGTGACTGGAGAGGGCTGTGGGTGCCAGGTCACCCTGCACTCTCTTGAACTGCACCCACTGCCCTTATGTGCCCAACCCTACCACAGACACAAGGAGGATGTGTATGAGAATCTGCACAGTAAGAACAAGAAGGAGGAGAAAGTGAAGAAGCAGCGGTCAGCAGACAAGGAGAAGAGCAAGGGTTCCCTCAAGAGGAAGTGAGCTGGGCACCATCCTGAGGTGGCTATGGTATGGCCCCTTCTGTGTGGCCTCCTCCCTACCCCCGCTCCCCGTCCCCCCCAAGGATCATGGGGTGGCTGGAGCCTCACCTTGCCCTTCCAGAATGTTCCTAGATCTTTTCCCTGTTTCCCTCCCCTCGTTCCAGCCACATTGTGACTTCTTCCTCCCTTTTCTCTACAGCCTCAGGCCTGATCCCTGCAGAGGACTGAACCCACTCACAAAGCCAGAACTTAGGATCCCTATTCTATTGTAATTTAAATGGCTGTGCCCTTACCCCTCTGCCCTCACCCTGTATATAGCCCAACAAGGCTCTAGGTAGAGCCAGGTCCTTTTATTCATGTAAATAAAGTTCCCAAATCACCGTGTGTTGACTGGACTGTGTATCGTCCCTGCCCAGTGACTGGATGGGAGGGGCCAGGGTGGTGTTTTATGTGGCCACATAAAACTCAGCTTTTCAGGGTCAGACAGACCTGGTTCTGCATGCTGCTTCACATGGGCGTAAGACCCAGAGTGAGTTTCCTTGGTCTCCTTTCTTCCTTTTTTGGAGGGATTGAAATTGGGGTACTGTGCCACTGAGCCACATCCCCAGCCCTTTTATTTATTTATTTTTAGTAGATGGACACAATACCTTTATTTAATTTATTTATTATTATTTTTTTGGTACTGGAGATTGAACTCAGGGGCACTTGACCACTGAGCCACATGCCCAGCCCTATTTTGTGTTTTGTTTTTTTTTATGTAGAGACAGGGTCTCACTGAGTTGCTTAGCACCTCGCCGTTGCTGAGGCTGGCTTTGAACTTGTGATTCTCCTGTCTCAGCCTCCCTAAGTGCTGGGATTACAGGCTTGCGCCACCGTGCCCAGCTTATTTATTTATTTTTATGTGGTGCTGAGGATCAAGCCTAGTGCTTCACATGTACTAGGGAAGCGTTCTACCACTGAACTACAACACCAGCCCTTATTTTTTATTTTGAGGCAGGGTCTCTAAGTTGCTTAGGGCCTCACTAAGTTGCTGAGGCTGGCTTTGAACTTGCGATTCTCCTGCCTCAGCCTCCTGAGTTGCTGGGATTATAGGCATGTGCCACCGCACCTGGCTCTTCCTTTCTTTTTTCTTTTTTTTTTTTGGTATCGGGGGTTGAACTCAGGGGTGCTCGACCACTGAGCCACATCCTCAGTTCTATTTTGTGTTTTATTAAAGACAAGGTTTCACTGAGTTGCTTAGCGCCTTGCTGTTGCTGAGGCTGGCTTTGAACTTGTGATTCTCCTGTCTCAGCCTCCCAAAGTGCTGGGATTACAGGTGTGCACCACCATGCCCAGCTTCTTCCTTTCTTGTTGGTGCTGGGGATGGAAATCAAGGCTTCTAGTGTGCTGGGCAGGTGCTGTACCACTTAGCTACACCCCTAGCACTTTTTTTTTTTTGGTACTGGGGATTGAATTCAGGGGCACTCGACAACTGAGCCTCATCCCCAGACCTATTTTGTGTTTTATGTAGAGACAGGGTCTCACTGAGGTGCTTAGCGCCTCGCCATTGCTGAGGCTGGCTTTGAATTCGCGATTCTCCTGTCTCAGCCTCCCTAAGTGCTGGGATTACAGGCTTGAGCCACCAGGCCCCGCTCCTAGCACTCTTTTTGAAATTGAGTGTGATCCTAATTCATCTGCCCTCCCCAGGGTGGTAGTGAAGATCATTGAGATAATGGATGATGATAACAATGGCAACAATAATTCATTAAATGCTGGCCATGTGCCCAGGCACTATTTAAGAGACTACACAATTAATTCACTGTAGGTGCCTTTTTATTTTGATTCTGAGGATGGAACCCAGGGCCTCCTGCATGTTAAGCAAGTGCTTTACCTGTGAGCCGCCACACCCCAGCCCTCAATCTAGGGAGCTTTGACATTTTACAGTTGAGGGAACTGAGGGACAGAGATCAAATAAATTACTCAAGGTCACAGGACTATTGGGCTAAGAAGCTCAGATTTTAATGCAGGCTTTCTGGCCCCAGAGCACACCTCCTTATCCTGGAGATGCAGCTGGGGTCTTTCTAAGAGGGACATGACATACAATCTGCTGCTGGCTTCCAGATTCAAGAACTAAGATTTTCAGGAAGGGCTAGGAAGCATGGACTTCACACCAGCCTCTCCTGCCTCCCCTCATCTGGGTCAAGAAGGCTAAAGAGGGGCACACAGGATCCTATGAACTAAAAGGACTCAGTCCCCCTCACCCCTACTAAGGTCACCACTGCCCTCATCCTCTTGGGCAGTTTACGTAGCACAATGATTCAAAAACCTGTTTCTTATTTTGTCCCCCTTTCCTTCCAGAATGGGATTCCTTTATTTAAAACCCAAGTCTCCTGGGGGGTTGAGCTGGTATGAGTCACACTTAGGGAAGAACCAGCCCCCACCACTGGAAAGGCTAAGGACATGGGGTGGGTCCTGAGGCACACAGGCTGAGTGTCCATTGTATCACAGGCACAGGACTAGTTCTCTGGGGATGACATGACGGTTTCTGTTCTACTGGAACTCAGGAGATTGGTCAGGGAGACAGATCTTGAAGTAATTCACAAACCAAATAATTACTGGCAGGTGTGGAGGAGGCTGCACACAAAGAGAGCAGGCCAGGCTCAGGAGCTAAGCCACACAATAGCTCCCTGGAGCTGTGGCCCTCCAGGGGGTGGGTGGGTGGGGCCATCACTTGTGGGCCTCAGGGCCCTGTGCCCAGCAACGCCTGAGCAGCACAGAAGAAAGGCAAGTGCCACCCCTCTAAACCGCCCTTGGGCTAACTGCCCTTGGGTTGGGACTTGGACTGGAGGGCTTCTGAAAGGTGGGTCCATAAGAATGAACTGAGCGTGAGCATTCCTCCTCCAGGACTGCTGGAAAGCAGCTCCATGCTTTAATCAAAAAGGTCCGGCCAGCTGGGGCCTCTAGTGGGGCTGAAACCCCAACACCAGGGGTGAGGGCTTGGAGGTGCCCTGCCAGGACCTGCCTGCCATTCACAGGCCCAGTAGTGTCTCCCCTCTCCCCTGTCCCTCAGGGGTTGCCCAGTCCAGGCCAATACCGGACAAGGGCATAGCCCAAACCCTGCTGAGCTGACCTCTCATTGACCTCAGGGATTCCAGTCTTCCAGGTCTGGCTGTGGGCAGGATCAGAGGCCTCAGAGGAGGGGGCTAGGCCTGAAGGCAGTAGCCACTGGAAAAAGGACTCAAGGACAGCTTCTTCCTTTGTACTTCTGGAGACTGGGGAAAGAATAGGCAGGTAGGAGGAAACAGGCCACCAGGAAAGGGGGAGAGGCCTAGTGGGGTGGCCAGGCCTCAGAGGAGGTGACTGTGGCTGATGCTGGGAGAGAAGGGGTTAAGACGGTGAGGGGGGCAGCCTATGGCAGGAGGACACACCTGTGCGCAGGGCGGCGGGCGGGGCCCAGGTGAGGCGCTGGTGCTGCTTGGCAGGCAGAGAAGGAAGAAGGAAGAGTGGAAGCCAGGGCGGGCTCTAGGCCGTTGAATCGGGGCTTCGACGCCCCTTCTTCTCCTCGGCACCCACTCTCTAGAGGGCAGGCAGGCCTGGTGACAGGTAAAAGCCACTAGGCAAGGGGTCCTGGTAGAGTGGGGACTGAGGGCTAGTGAGTTGGGGTGTGTTGGGGGCAAGGACAGGCTGTAAGGGTGGCAGGGGAAGGGGCTCAGAAGCAGAGAACAGAGGGACAAGGGGCTGCTGAGGTCCTGCCTGGGCCCTGGCAATCTTAAAAACTCAGGGTGGGGCTGGTGGTGGGCAGCAGGGCTCACCCGGAAGTGTCCCCAGGGATATGGGTGGTGGGGGGATGGGAACCAGGGATCTGTAGCTTCTCTGCAGGGAGTGTGGGGCTGGGCCTGCTGACTGGAGGTGGGCAGGCTGGGTGGGGGCCTTCGTCTTACCCAGCAGTGTTTGGGTGCTGGTTGGGAGTCTCTAATACTGCCGGGTAATGATGGAGGCCCCTGGCCCTATGTTCGTTCCATCCATCCATCCGCTCAGGTCCCAGGGCCTCCAGCTGGTTGTGACCCCACCCCCACCCACATAACCTGGAAGCCCCATGTCTTGAGCTGAGGGGGCTGCAGGAGGGGTGGCTCTCGGTTGGCTGATTGCCCACTGAGGGAATACAATGGCTCCAGCTCTCGTCCAATCTCAACGTGTCATCTGTTGGATCCAGAACCCATGGCCGACCTTGAGTTTGGGATTGGCTCATGCTCTTTCAAGAGGCCTCAGCAGGCTTGCAGCCAGCATTCCTGTAGCAACTGGTCAACTGTAGCCTGGAGTTCCATGTTGGCCGGCTCTGGGTCCATCTTCCAGTACAGTGTTGGATGGTCTTTGTGAAGCTCCTAACACTGTCTGGTAAAGATGGCCCCCGGGTTGGTTCCTTCAGCAATGACTTTCCTGGAGTCCTGAAGACCATGGAGGCCACCTGACTGACAACCTGTGAATCTTTCCCCCCTTGATAAGGGTGTAAATCACTAGGAAAAGGGGAACAATGGGAAGGGAGACAAAATGGCTGCCTCTAGACCAGCAGCAAGATTTGGAAACATATTTATTCCCCAGGTACCTCCACTGTCTTCCCACCTTGGGAACTTGAATGAAGTGTGAATGGCAACAGGTGGCTGACTGATCCAGGTCCCTTAACCTTTATCTGTCAATCTTACCTTAGGGAGAGTGGCTGCCACATCAACTTTATTTCCCTTTCTTGACATTTAACCCCCAGAGAATGGGGAAATTGTCTACTTTCAAATCCCTAAGAGGCTGAAGACTTACCTGCCTCTTCTGACCCTATTAAAAAGTTCACTCCCTCCTCTACGATGCATCTTGTAATTCCTTTATCCCTAGTGTCCCCTCAAAAGGACAAGGGACAAGAGTAGGGCTATCGTGGGATTAGGTATAAGCAGACTCCATTTTCTTGGTACTTGAGATCCAGTGAGGGCTGTCTTGGGAAATGTGAGATGGTTTCTCAGTGGATTAAAACCAGGCTCTTCTGTTGGGACTCCAGACCTGCAGAAGCCCACCTCTACAGGTCCAGCCCTCTCTGCAGATTGCCCCTCACTTTGTGAAATTCAAAGTTGTAGGTAGCCCACAGCAGGCAACACAACCCACTTTTGCATGCCACTGAGGTCTCTTAGTTGGTACTTGTGACCTCCCCCACAATTCCATGGAGGCCTATTACCAAGGAAGCAGCTCCTGTTGGGGTAATCAGGTTTTGTTTGGCTTAGCAAAGCCACAGCTGCTCTAGACTTAAAAAATGTCGATAAATAAATGGGGTGGCGTGGTAGACACAGAGGGCGGGGTGATGGGTGCAGCTGGGCCTCTGGATCTGAGGAGGGCTACTGCCAGCTTGGGTAGTTTTGGAGCAGATTGGTGGGTTTGGAGAGCCCTAGGCCAGACTCCTTGCGCCCTCTGCTGGCAGATAAAGACCTGGAGCACATGCATGATTGGGTACATTTGCTTCCCTCCCATATGACCCAGACACCTAAAGCCTTAACTTTGGCTTAAGTAATAAAAATTTATTGAGAATTCCTGGTATGGTGGTTATCTCCTCTCATGTGAGGGAGGGAACTGCACTGTAGGAAATCACTGAGAAATCACACACTGTCCCAAATCCCTTGGCCTACACAGGGAGGAAGAAAGTCGTTCCCCTAAAAAGGGTTGGTCTTCAGTCTTCCTTAATCCAAGAGGGCTCAAGAGGATGGGCGCAGAGGGGACCATCACATGATATTGGGGTTGGGGTGTGCTTGACCTCTAGCTGGTTCCTCAAAAACTGGAGGAGAAACACATCTGCTTCTTCTCTGGGGGTGGAGTTCTGCTCATCAGGCTCATTTCTTACCCTTGATGAGGCTGTCACTGGAAAAAAGGGATGGACAGAAGACATTATTGGAGACATAAATGTGAGATGCAGAATATTTCAGGTTATTCCCACCTCTCCTGATTGAGGGTCTGTGGTGTGGGGAAGGTGACTCAGGGGAGGTAGTAGAGCTAGTTAGTGGGTAGTAGGGCAGGTATTGGGAGAAGATGGACTGCAGCACCCCCCCAAAATAAGGACACAGCAACAACTTACCTTCCCCTGTGAACACCAGACCATGAGGTAAACAGCAAAGAGAGAAAAAGAGAAACACATGTGATTTAACCACTCAGGCCCCAGTCAGCTCTAGACCCTCTGCTCCCAAAAGAAAACCACAAATAGGGTAGAGGCCAGGATCTCAGAATCATGAAGACTCATTCTCTTGGCCACTCTTATTTCTTTTCCCTCCTTTCCTTACACATTTCCATGTACCAAAGCAGCTGTTTGAGAGTTCTTAACACTGAATACCAACTGTGTTTAAAATCAAAATGCCTTTTACATGAATAATTTCATATAATCAATCCTATGGGGTGTCAAACCCCCAGGGGCTCTCTACTGAGACATATCCCTAGCCCTTTGGAAGTATTTTTTATATTTTGAGGTAGGGTCTTGCTATCCTAGAACATGCAATCCTCCTGTCTCAGTTTCTAGAGTAGCTGAGTGGCAGGTATGTGTCACTGCACCTGGCTGGCCACCCCCTTTTCTAATTTTGGCTGAAAAAGTATCAAGGGTCATGAGTAGCTATAATAGGCTCCAGAGCCCAAGGGACCCCAGACTCAAGCCCCATGTTTTCTGTGACTTCACACTGTGCAGCCCTATTCTCACCGGGTAAAACTTTCATCCTGCAGGTTCAGCACAAGGTTATCAGCCGTGAGATAGATACGATTTTGTGACGTGGCAATCTGCAGGACATCAAGTAAGACAGATGTGAGCATTAGCAAAGATCTTGATTTCTATTCTTGCGATTCAGCAGCTACTTAATGGAACATGTGTGGCTGGGACAGGGGTATAGCAATGAGTGATGACTATGACGTATTAATACTGTAACAGGAGTTAATGGAAAGTCAGGGAAGCTTTGGGCAATCAAGGGAAGGAGAGTCAGAGAAGTCAGTTTGAATAGAAACCTGAATGAGATGTTGGACTCTCACACTCACCGTCTTGGAGATGTTCTGGGCTGCCCGTATCTTGCGAAGCTTGATGTAGCCAGGATTCTTGCTCAGTGCTTCTCCAAGGTGAGCAGGGCAGGGTTAAGGGACCACACAAGTTAAGATCTCAATCCCTGGACCCATCTTTACTACTCTCTCATGCCAGTCTTCCTTCTGGGCTGTCAGATCCGAGGTTGTGCTCACATGGATGGTGCCCATCCCTTCTTTGGCCCCCACCTGTGGGCCTCCCTGTATGCTGCTGCCAGGAACTGGGGGCAGCAGCAGACATGAGGGTGAGGCCAGCAGTGCTATTGATCTGGCCTTACAGCAGGGAGCCAGGACTCAGGTTTCCCCACCAAGATTTCAGATCCCATCTGTATCTACCCCCCAGGAGCCAAGGGTCAGAGAGCACAAAGTCACATTCGCCTTAATCTCATCAGCCAGCCCTTGAGGGAGGATGGGGAAAGCAAGGTGCCTGGGGTCAGGCCAAGGATATCATCTTGGCAGCCTCTGCCTCACCCTCGGCCTGCACGATCTTCTGCCGTTGTTCCTGTTTCGCCTTTTCTACCAAGAACTGGGCCCGCTGGGCCTCCTGCTGGGCTGTGGTGGGAAAGTCAGGGGGTCACAGTGAGGTGACAGGATCCCCAGCCTTGGATAGATCTGTCCTGTCTTCACAAGCCCTCGCCTCACTCCTCTTGTGACTCACCCACTTGTTTGGCTTCTACAGCAGCTGTGTACTCCCGGCTAAAGCTCAGCTCAGTGATGGCTACATCATCCAGGATGAGGCTGAAGTCCTTGGCCCTTTCTGTCAGTTCCCGTCGGATCAACAGGGATACCTGGGGGGCAGTGGTAGGGATAGGAATAAAGGAGTGTTTGAGGGGACTAAAGAACTGGAAGGAAGGCTGTGTTGTTGTGACCATTTGAATACCAGGTCTCCTGGCATGGCAAGAAATTCATTAGCCCATTCTGTTCCTTAGACATTCACTAGAACACTTGGGAAGGACTTGGTTCACTCTATTCATGTGACAGATGAGATAGCCTCCAAGAGGTAGTCCGATTGTCCCAGGTCAAAATGACTCCTAAACCTCCACTCTCCAATACAATAAGCATCTCCTTAGCTTCCTGTCAGGCAAACCTACAACATAACTTGGTCATCATTTCCTCCTATGCTTCCCTCATAACACTGATCGCTACTGAGTTGTGTCGTACAGTGGCAACTAGTACAGCTTTTATGTGGAAATGGAAGTAGGTTCACAGTCCTTTTTTTTTGGTACCAGGGATTGAACTCAGGGGCACTCGACCACTGAGCCACATCCCAGCCCTATTTTGTTTTATGTAGGGACAGGTTATCACTGAGTTGCTTAGCACCTCATCATTGCTGAGGCTGGCTTTGAACTCATGATTCTCCTGTCTCAGCCTCCCAAAGTGCTGGGATTACAGGAGTGCGCCACTGTGCCTGGCTTCACAGTCCTTTTCTAATAAGC
>PVHX01003245.1:57902-111043 GCA_004024805.1 Geosciurus inauris
ACCAGGGACTGAACTCAGGGGCACTCGACCACTGAGCCACATCCCCAGCCCTATTTTGTGTTTTATGTAGAGACAGGGTCTCACTGAGTTGCTTAGTGCCTCGCCATTGCTGAGGCTGGCTTTGAACTCGCGATCCTCCTGTCTCAGCCTCCCTAAGTGCTGGGATTACAAGCGTGAGCCACCGCGCCCGGCTTAATAAGCTGTTTTTCATAATCTCTAATACCCTGGTTCTAGGAGGAAAATGCCGCAACCATGCAGATGGTGATGGGAGCCAGACCTGAGCTCGCTGGGTGATCAGCTGTGATGCATTGAACTTGGCCACCACACTCTTGAGCACCTCGTTGACAATGGATGGCAATACTCGCTCCTCGTAGTCTAGCCCTAGGCGCTGGTACATGCTGGGGAGCTCTTGGGCATTGGGTCGAGACAGCACACGCAGGGAGATGTTCACCATCTGTAGGTCTGAGGGAGAGATCAGCAGTGGCTCGGTCAAGGTCAACCATCCCCTCATTTTCTTTTCCATGTGCTTCTGCCTACACCTAGTGTACAGCCTAGCACTCTCCTGGGACAGAATAACCAGGTTGTGAAGGAAGATGCTACATAGCACATGGCAAAGTATATCCTTGTCCACTGTGGACCTACAACCTCTCCATTAGTAATGCTTATTCCCATTTTTACCACTGAATCTTTTTTTAAAATATTTAGTTGTTAATGAATCTTTTTTTATTCATTTATTATTTATATATGTGGTGCTGAGGATCAAACCCAGTACCTCACACATGCTAGGCAAGTGCACTATCACTGAGCTAAAGCCCCAGCTCTTGAATCTTGAGCAACCTTTTTTTTTTTTAAATATTTTTTTAGTTGTAGATGGACACAATGTCTTTATTTATTTTTATGTGGTGCTGAGGATCGAACTCAGTGCCTTACGCATGCAAGACAAGCGCTCTACCACTGAGCCATAATCTCAGTCCCTTGAGCAACCTCTTAATGTAGTTGATCATAGTGCTGCATAATAAAGACTATCTCTTTTTACTAGACTATTAAGACTTGATAAGGGGGCTGGGATTGTAGCGCAGCGGTAGAGCGCTTGCCTCGCATGCGTGGGGCCCTGGGTTCGATCCTCAGTACCACATACAAACCAATAAAATAAAGACATTGTGTCCATCTACAACTACAAAAAAAACAAAAAAACAAAAAAACTTGATAAGGTTTATGAATCTTATTCCCAGGGCCTAGGGCTTAGTGAATGAGTATGTGATACACACTTAAAAACTAAATGTAAAGCATATTACCAGTTATATTGAGCTACATGCTTCAGTGTATGTGTTTGTCTAAATGAGGCAGGGGCCAGCAGAATCTCAAAGGCATAGCTTCTAACTAAGTAGTCTGTAAGGAGAGGACCAGTTAAGAGAAGAATCATACTTCTTCAGGACAGGACATACCAGTAAATTTAACTGTGGATGCAATTATTAAGTCAAAAAATATGTATATATTTTTTGGTACCAGGGATTGAACTAAGGGATACTGGACCACTGAACCACATCCCCAGCCCTATTTTGTGTTTTATTTACAGACAGAGTCTCACTGAGTTGCTTAGCGCCTCCCCATTGCTGAGGCTGGCTTTGAACTCCCAATTCTCCAGTCTCAGCCTCCCCATGTGCTAGGATTACAGGTGTGCGACCACTGTGCCCGGCTAAGAAAATGCTTTTAAAAAAGGCTTTGAGCCAGGGTGGTGGCACATGCCTGAAATACCAGCACTTTAGGAGGCTGAGACAGGAGATTCCTGGGTTCTAAGCCAGCCTCAGCAAGGGCAAGGTGCTAAGCAATTCAGTGAGACCCTGTCTCTACATAAAACACAAAAATTAGGGATGGGGATGTGGCTCAGTGGTCGAGTGTCCCTGAGTTCAATCCCCAGTACCAAAAAAAAAAGGCTTTGACTTAGGCACTAAGACAAAAAAAGGACAAACGATGTTCTTACTAAGTTAATGTAACAGGGAAGGGGCTGTTAATAAATAAAAATAAAAACATGCAAACATACGGTGTATTGGAATGTACTGCTTTAGCTCTAGGAGGCAGGCACTTTTCCAGATGTGAAAAGCAAGGCCTAAAAGACTCCACACTACCATCTTGCTAGGCTCCCTGTTCACTTTAGGTGTATCTTCTGCCACATGACTCCCAATTGCCCACACTTACCTTTGGAGCCTGTGGGGGAGGAGATTTTTCGGGGTCTGGCCCGAATGTCATAGATAATGGGGTACTGGAACCAGGGAATCCTAAAGGGCAGAGGACAAGGATAGGAATTAGGAAAATTAAGTTTCATTAATTTGGTCTGGTTTCCCCTCACCACTCGTTTTTCTGGCTTGCGCCTCCACACAACAGACAAGGAGATTCTCTTTTTCCGTTGGTTGTTAGAGTACTGGCAGCCAACACTGTCCTGGGGGCAGGGGTGATTAAGAGCAGCGCTGAATCCTGATACAAGTCCTACTAGTCCTTGGGGGGTCGCGTCAAGGGTGAAGGGTCAGGGTTAGTGTGCTCTGCTCATCGTTACCTGAAATGAAGGCCCTCGGCCAGGATGGTGTCCTGTTGTACTCCACCGATCCGATTAAAGAAGATGGCTCTATGCCCGCCTTCCACTGTGGAGAGAGGGAAGGGATCGGACCAGGCCCCTGCTCAGAGTATGTGATCGGTTCAGGTGGGGCAGGGCGAGGAGTTAGGTGAATGCGGACAGCTGGAGAGACAGGGCAGGGGTCTGGGGCCTGGTATTCCAGCGAGCTGGGGGAAGTTGCTCACCGGTGAACACGGATTCGCGGACGCCGTAGGCCACGGCGCCGGCCCCCAGCAGCAGCTTCAGCGCCGTGCCCATGCCCCGGGGCCCGGCCGGCAAGCGTCCCGCTAAGTCCTTCAAATTCTGGGCCATATCTGATTCTGAGGGCGGCGGCACCAGAGGTCAGGAGGGGGTGCCCGCCCGTCACTACCCCGCTCCAGTTTGGAGAGCACAACCAGCACACGAGGGCTTGGAGCAGCAGAGCTCGCGGGAGAAAGGGCACAGGAAGTGCGCTCTTTTCTAAACCCTCCCCTCTTGCCTACCGCGGACCCGTACTTCGCGCACAGGAATCGCGCATCCGGAAGCCCCTCCCTTTTTGGAACCCTGCCCACCCTGGGAGACTTCTGTAGCGCCAGACTTCAAGCCTTCGCCATTTCCAGTCGCCCACTTTCGAAATGGCACTCGGCAGGAAGTTTGAGATCCTGAGGAGCGCGAGGTGCTAGTTTAAGACGTTAGCACGACTTCCGGGCCGGCTGTAAAGATGGCCGCGTCCAGTGAAGAATTCCAACCTCGTGAGCAGGAGCAGGACTGGGATGCTACGGCGCCTAAGAGACCTCGACTCGGGGCAGGAAGCAAGAGTGGAGGTCCTAGGCTCATTGTGGTGTTGGAAGGGGCCAGTCTGGAAACCGTCAAGGTAGTTTGGAACAGTTAGACATGTAAGCTGGGACTCCGCTGGATAAGGGAGGGTAAGGGGCACAAAGTGTTTGGAGAAAGAGTTGAAGGATGGGTTACGTGGTTGGCCGTCTCTGGTTTCACATCCTGTGTTGGCAGTACCGATTTTCTCTCTTTTCTTTTTTTTGGGTACCGGGGATTGTACTCAGGGATATTCTACCACTGAGCTACATCCCCAGCCCTGTTTTGTGTTTTATGTAGTGACAGGGTCTCACCGAGTTGCTTATTGCCTTGTCATTGCTGGGGTTAGCTTTGAATTCTCGATCCTCCTGTCTCACCCTCACAAAGTGCTGGGATTAGAGGCGTGCGCCATCGCTCCCGGCCCTGATTTTCTTTCTTTCTTTTTAAAAAAAAAATTTTTTTTTAGTTGTAGGTGGACACAATATCTTTATTGATTTATTTTTATGTGGTGCTGAGGATCGAACCCAGTGCCTCACGCATGCGAGGCAAGCGCTCTACCACTGAGCCACAATCCCAGCCCGGCTCTGATTTTCTTTTGCCTTTCTTGACTCCCACACTACCCCTCACCTCCTTTAGTCCACTTAAATTACCTAATATAAAAGCAACTAAAGTGAGGCAAGGTCGTCTGTAGTGGCCTTCTACATCCCAAAGGAGAAAGGTGGTTACTGTAACCTAGGTTTTCCAGCCGTTTTTTTTTTAATCTTTATTTTTTAGTTGTAGGTGGACAGAATATCTTTCACTTTTATGTGGTGCTGAGGATTGAACCCAGTGCCTCACGCGTGCTACGCGAGCACGCTACCACTGAACCACAACCCCATCCCCAGCCTTTTATTGCTAAGAACTTGGTCTTTCATTTCATTAAAGGATCTGTACCGTCACTTGTTTTCTATCTACCTGGAATACTGCTTGGACTAGATTATAATTTAATACATTTTTATTTTTACCATCATTCGTTTCTCCGAATGGAATAAAACTAGCAATTCCGGCCTTAAAACCTTGGGCAATGTTCTCATTTCCTCTCTTACCTTTGAGAGCTAAACTACTTCATCGAGTAGCCGTCAAAGAAGTTTAGATGTCAGACCTTGGTTTTTTTTTTTTTTTTTTTAAATATTTTTTTAGTTGTTGATGGACACAATGTCTTTATTTTATTGTTTTGTATGTGGTGCTGAGGATCGAACCCAGGGCCTCACGCATGCGAGGCAAGCGCTCTACCGCTGAGCTACAATCCCAGCCCCAGACCTTGGTTTTTAACACTTATTTTACTGTATGATTTTGGGAAAATTAGTTTGTCCTCATTTTATAAAATGGGAATATACCTCATTGTGAACCACAAAGGGGATTTGTAATGAAAGTGTTTTAAAAAGTAGTAGTACATTTTCATAATCTAAGGTGAGATTCTTTTCCTTTTTTTTTTTTTTTGGTACCAGTGTTTGAATCCAGTGGCACTTTACCACTGAGTTACATCCTCAGTCGTTTTATTTTGTATTTTGAGACAGGGCCTGGCAAAATTGCTGAGGCTGACCTTGAACTTGTGATCCTCCTGCCTCAGCCTTCCATGTGACAAGGATTACAGGCCTGCACTGGCTCCTTTTCATTTTCTCTGGTAATTGATATCTTTGTTCTCTGCCTTCCTTCCCTCCTCTTTTTTCCCTTCTTTCTGGATTGAACTTCCTTCCCTCCTCTTTTTTCCCTTCTTTCTGGATGTACCACTGAGCTACATCTCTGTCCCTTAAAAATTTTTGAAGGGGGCTGGAGTTATGGTGCAGTGGTACTGTGTTCGCCTAGCACGCGAGAGGCACTGGGTTCGATTCACAGCACCACATAAAAATAAAATAAAGATATTCTGTTCACCTACAACTAAAAAATAAATATTAAAAAAAATTTTTTTTTGAAGGAGGCTGAGGTTGTGGCTCAGTGGTAAAGCACCTGCCTGGCATGTGCGAAGCACTGAGTTCAATCCTCAGCACCACATAAAAACAAATAAAGTAAAGATGTGTCCATATACAACTAAAAAACATTTAAAAAAAATTTTTTTTTTGAGGACTGGGGATAGGGCTCAGTTGGTAGGCTGCTTGCCTTGCATGCACAAGGCCCTGAGTTCAATTCCCAGCACCACAGGGATAGGGTCTTTTTTTGAGGGGGTGGTATTCATTGGGGATTAGACCCAGGGGTTCTTTACCACTGAGCTACATCCCCAGCTCTTTTTATTTTTTTAAATTTGAGACAGGGTCTTGATAAATTGCTTAGGGCCTTGCTATAGCTGGCCTCAAACTTGGGATCCTCTTGATACCTCAGCCTTCCAAATTGCAGGGATTACAGGTGTGCACCACTGCATCTGGTGAGAAAGGGTCTTGCTAAGTAGCCCAGGCTGGCCTTGAACTTGTGATTCTCCTGCCTCGGCCTCCCATGTGCTCCATCATGCCTGGCTTCTGTAATTCATACTTCTTTCCTTTCTAGATTGAACCCAGGGTGCTTTACCACCCACCTACATCCCTATCCACCTGCCCTTTATTTTGAGAAAGTTTCTTATTGCCCAGGCTGGCCTCCAACTGGGAATCCTCCTGCCTCAGCTTCCCTGAGTCCCTGGGATTACAGATGTTGTGTCACTCTGTCCATGTCCCAGCCCTTTTATTTTGACTGTCTTCCTAAATTGCCCAGACTGACCTCAAATTATAGTTCATATTTCTATCCTAATTATAGGCTCTTAGTTCTCAGTAATTACCTGCTAGCTTTTTAGCCTGTTAACTTTGCTCTTTGTGTTCTGGTATTAGGGATTGAATCCAGGAGTGCTTATTTAGTGATAGGATCTTGCAAAGTTGCTTAGGGCCTCACTAATTTCTGAGGCTGGCTTTGAACTTGGATCTTTCTGCCTTAGCCTTCTGGGCCACTGAGATTGCAGTTGTGCACTACCTTGCCTGGCCTAGCCTATTAACTCTGAATGTTAATTTTGACATTGGTCATGTAAGGCTATCCCATATAACTTCGCAAATGTGAAAAGCTTGTTTGTGCCAGCAGTATTTGAAAATGAAGACTCACACTAGACTGGATTCAAATCCTTTTGGCTACTAGTTGTGTAACCTTAGGCAAATCGTTTTACTTAATTGCTTTATATCCATGGGGATAGTCCTTCCTTTAGGAGGACTAAAGGAATTTATAACACATCAAGTGTTTAGAATAATGTCTGGCGTTGGAATAAGTTGTTAATATTATTCATTCCAGATAACTTATGAGAAAGTTATGGCCAAATTAAAATTCTTAGAGCAAACTCTAGAAGCATTTGGGCCAGTGGTACTTCAAGGGTGATAGAATTCATAGTTGGTGGAAATCTTCATCAGACTGTATTGTTAACTTTTGTCTTCCTTGTGCTGGTACCTGTTCCTTCTGCCAGTCTTATCTGAGGCTATTTGATTTATTCCTATACTATAGCCTCATTGACTTCTTTTAAGTTCTTTGAAAGCACTAAGTTCTCTTATTCCTTGAGGCCACTGAATATATATATATATATTTTTAATTTTTTAAAAAAGTTGTTGATGAGCTGGGCGCGGTGGCTCACGCTTGTAATTCTAGCACTTTGGGAGGCTGAGACAGGAGAATTGCGAGTTCAAAGCCAACCTCAGCAACTGCGAGGCGCTAAACAACTCAGTGAGACCCTGTCTCTACATAAAACACAAAATAGGGCTGAGGATGTGGCTCAGTTGTCGAGTACCCCTAAGTTCAATCCCTGGTACAAAAAATAAAAGTTGTTGATGGACCTTTATTTTGCTTATTTATCTGTATGTGGTATTGAGAATTGAACTCAGTGTGTCACACATGCTAGGCAAGTGTTCTACCACTGAGCTACAACTCCAGCCCCAAATATATTGTTCTTTAACTGCAAGTTCTCTTTGGTCAGCTCATTGCCAAACTGATTTCTACTTTCATCTGTTTATTCACTTAATTATTGAGTTTCTGCTGATCATGGTGTCACACACTGTAATCCCAGCAATTTGAGATTGAGGCAGGAGAATCACAAGTTTGAGTCCATACTCAGCAACTTAGAACTTGTCTCAAAAATTAAGAAAAAACAAACAAACCATAAAAAAAAGGACTGAGGATGTAGTGGTTGAGTGTTCCTGGGTTTAATTGCCAGTTTAAAAAAAAAAATCTTGAATTTCTATGATGCTGCTCATTCTTCTGTTATTAGGTTAAACTAAGGAATTGCAGGTCTATTTTTTTGGTTCTGGGGATTGAATTCAGGGGTACTCGACCACTGAGCCACATCCCCAGCCCTATTTTGTATTTTATTTAGAGATAGGGTCTCATTTAGTTGCTCATTTACTGTTGCTGAGGCTGACTTTGAACTTGTGATCCTCCTGTCTCAGCCTCCCAAAGTGCTAGGATTACAGGTGTGTGCCACCATGCCCAGCTGCAGGTTGTTTTATTACTACATTCAGGGAAAGAAATAAATGAATGATAGGTATAAGTAAAGATATAGAAATTCTTTCTTCTACCTCCAATACCTTTTTGGGGGGTAGAGTGGGGATTGAACCCATGGGTGTTCTACCATTGAACTATAATACACCCTTAGCACTTTCAGTTTTTTTGTTTTGTTTTTTTTTATAATAGAAAGGGTCTTGACAACTTGTGCAGACTAGCTTCAAACTTGTGATCCTCCTTCCTTAGCCTCCCAATCACTGGAATTACAGGTGTGTGCCAGCATGCCTGGCTTCCAATACCTTTTACAGTCAAGACACCTGGTATTCATTCTCATTATTCTAGTCAATGATTTTCAAGCATATTAACCCACCAAAATGTTACATTGTGAGCCAGTATACACACTGAACTCTGTGAAACTGAAAATTTCATAAATTGTTATTTACCATTACTTTTACCATTACTGTGTAAGTACTTTGACTTTTTTTTTTTTTTTTTTTGCAGTACTGGGGATTTAACTCAGGGGTGCTCTAACATGGAGCTACATCCCCAGGGTTTATATCACCACCCTAGGTGCCCAGGGGCTTGTACTTCCATCCTCCTGCCTCAGCCTCTCTAGTAGGGAGGATTACAGGCGAGCACTACCCAACTAGCCTCTTTGATGTTCCTGTTGTTTCATTGAAAGAACAGAATCGCTGGTTAAATCCTAATGGGTTGAAACTAGATTAGTCTATTCAAGGGGTTCTTCTTCAGGGTATCCCATGGCTTCAGTTTTAGGTTCTTTGTTCTGAGCTATACCCCTGGCCATTGTTACTTAGGCTGTTCAAGTGATTTCAGAATCTACCCCCCACTCCCCCACGAATTTGCAATTTGAGCTCCTACAGGTATAGTCCAACTCTTTTTTTTTTTTTTTGGTACCAGGGATTGAACCCAGGGGTACTTGACCACTGAGCCACATCCCCAGCCCTATTTTGTGTTTTATGTAGAGACAGGGTCTCACTGGGTTGCTTAGTGCCTTGCCATTGCTGAGGCTGGCTTTTTCTCCTGTCTCAGCCTCCCAAAGTGCTGGGATTACAGACTTGTGCCACTGCGCCCAGCTCCAACTCTTTATCACACTTCTAAGTAGTGTCTTTTTTCACATATTCATAGAATTACAAGAATAATATTTGGGACATTTCCATTGTGCTCCTCTTACTCCAGAATTCCTTTTGGCTTTATGCTTGATATATAAGGATTCTGCAGATTACAAAGCAATTTCATATATAATCCCTTTAAGTGCTTCTGTTCTCACTTTTCCCCAAATATTTCTGCTTTTTCTTGATTCTCTGTGTCTTTACTCATGGCAGTCCAAAACTAGGAGTAACCCTTCTAAATTGTTTTACATCTTAGAAAAGTATTCTTGACTTCCTACATTATTAGGATTTTCACATGAATTTCTGTTCACATTTGTAGCCTATGCAGTTAGTGTGTGTTTGTTTTAAGCAAATTGAGGGTAGTGACTATGTATTGTTTTCCCCAGTACATACGTATTGCTCTTGTGACAAATATAAGCTTTCAGCCTTGTTCAATAACCTAACTCCTACCTGATTTCTAGAGTGGCCTTCCTAATAGTCACAGGTTTTAAAATTAGATTTACTGTAGATTACACACTAAAGGTTGTGCCCTTCCTCCTTTCTAAGATCTGTTACTTAGGGTGGCAGGGTGCAAGTAATGTGGTCACATGGAGATCCCCTGAAGAACTTGCTGGGCCCCACCCCCAGTTTCTGACTTTGTAGGCATTAAGTGGGCCTGAAGCTGGGTGCGGTGGCGCAAGCCTGTAATCCCAGCACGTAGGGAGGCTGAGACAGGAGAATTACAAGTTCAAAGCCAGCAACAGTGAGGCGCTAAGCAACTCAGTGAGACCCTGTCTATACATAAGACCCTGTCTATACATGTCTATACATGAGACCGTCTATACATAAAACACAAAAAATATAGGGCCAGAGATGTGGCTCAGTAGTCGAGTGCCCCTGAGTTCAATCTCCAGTACCAAAAAAAAAAAGTGGGCCTGAGAATTTGCCTGTTGAACAAGTTTTCAGATGATGATGCTGGTTCAGGGACCATACCTTGAGAACAACTGAGCTAAATAATAGAAGCTTCTGGTGCTTTATCATGTTCTTGTTCTTCAGGTAGGAAAGACATACGAGCTACTCAACTGTGACAAACACAAGTCCATGTTGTTGAAGAATGGACGGGATCCTGGTGAAGTGAGACCAGACATAGCCCACCAGGTAACTAAAGGGACAGAGCTCACAGCCTTTTGAACCTTTGTATCGAATGTAAGGCAGCTGAATGCTGCTTCTCTTTAGCCTTCACTGTGCCTTGGTTTCTTTCTTCCTCAGAGTTTACTGATGCTGATGGACAGTCCCCTAAATCGAGCTGGCTTGCTGCAGGTTTATATCCACACACAGAAGAATGTGCTGATTGAAGTGAACCCCCAGACTCGAATTCCTAGAACCTTTGACCGCTTTTGTGGCCTCATGGGTGAGAAGCCTTTGGACTTAAGTTCAGAATGAACTTGGCAGTATTGAAGAGAGGAGGAAGAAAAGGGAGAATGAAATGTGGCATTCTTCAGTGCGGGGAGAGGGCCTTGATTAATGCCAGGACGAACTCATGTTATTTTCCCACATGCATGGAAATTCTGTTTGTTATAGTAGGTTCCTGGCTGAGTGAGAATCTGAACCTATTACTACCTGCTGCTTATGTGCCTGACAGCTGTTTGCAACATTTTAGGTGTACAGTCTGGGCACATGGAACCTATCTTAGCTGTGGGTTTTTCTGGTTCTACCACTGGGTAGGAGGAGTATAGACTCTACCTAACTCTGAACTGTTTTTTCCTCTCCTAGTTCAGCTTTTACACAAACTCAGTGTGCGAGCAGCTGATGGTCCCCAGAAGCTTTTGAAGGTGAGGTGTTGAAACCTGATTGGAGGTAGGGTTCTGGGACTATTACTGGGGCTGATTTTTCTGTTTTTCTTTAGGTAATTAAGAATCCAGTGTCAGATCACTTCCCAGTTGGTTGTATGAAAATTGGCACTTCTTTTTCTGTTCCAGTCATCAGTGATGTGCGAAAACTGGTGCCTAGTAGTGACCCTATTGTTTTTGTGGTGGGGGCCTTTGCCCATGGCAAGGTAAGGTCTGGGCTTAACCCTTAGATTCTTCATAGAGTTGAAGCTCAGTACAGAATTCCAAGAGCAAGCACTTAGCAAGTGCTCTGCTCAAGCCAGTTTCCCAGCCCTGACAATCCTTGTAGTAAGAGGGTATGAGAAGGTGGCAACAGACCTAGAAGACACGGTTTCAATTCCTGCCCCAGTGTATCTTTTCAGGATTGCTGGCATATGTTTAACAGACAAAGCTAGCATCTTCTTCATGCTTTATAGAAAGTCTGATATTAAACACATTGGCGAGATATTAGCTGAGCCATTTTTCTGCCCTGAACGAGTGCTAGGGCTGAACCTGCTATGGAGTTGACAGTTGGTTGACCAGATTCTTCTCTCCTAAGGTCAATGTGGAGTATATGGAGAAGATGGTGTCCATCAGCAACTACCCTCTTTCTGCTGCACTCACCTGTGCCAAACTTACCACAGCCTTTGAAGAAGTATGGGGGGTCATTTGACAGTAGCAGAACCTAGTTCTGAAACAAAGAACTGTTGACATTGCATCCCTTGACCCCGTTGACTGCTGCTGCACTGAAGACTGGAGTTTGGGGATAACATTGCTGTGTATTTGCTCCTCTTTATCCTATAAATACTGTTTTTTGCAAACCTGGTTGTTTTAGGGGGGTTCCTAAACTTAACATGTACTGGTATAAATTGTTCCCCTTAGACTTCAGGGACACACGGAGTTTGCAGATTTGTCCAGGCTTCGAAGGCAGGCTTTAGCTCCTGGTTTCCCTGATTCCTGCACTGTTAAGGGAAATAACCTGAAGACTTCAGCTGTGGCAAGTACAGAGAATTGTGTGTTTGAAAGAAAGCAGTCAGGGATGCTAGCAGTGAAAAACTGAACAAACAGAAGGGATTTTTATCTGGTACAGTTCCAAGATAGAAAAAGTGGAGCAGGTGGGGCCTTGTGCCCTCCCTCCCCCCCATGGGGGGGGTGGGTGGTAGCGGCACATATACAATCGTAAATTGGCAGAAGAACACAACAGATTCCTGGCTAGAGAGGAGAGATAAGGCAACGTGCATGGGGGAGTCTGAGGGGGGTGCGGCCCCTCTGCTCCTCCCACAAGAACTTCCCCTTTGGCCCAGTGAAGACTTGGCGGGCAGCAGAGGCACAGCTGGGAGGGGCACGGCGTTGAGCTCCCTGGCTTTTCTGTTCACTGTGCTCTTGGGTGAGGGAGTGCTGTGAAAGGGAGACAAGTAGTTTCTGCACCAGTCCTGCTCTAGGCCACCTGCAAGGCAAGATGTGATTGGAAGGGTGGTCAGAGTGGTATCTCCAGGTCCTGCAGCTTCCTCCTAGCATTCCTTAGAGCGTCAGTGCCCTATACTATGAACCTCAGCAGCCAGACTACCTTGAAATCCACCCCAAATTTCTAATACCAGCTTTTCCCCTAGTCTGTGGCTCCAGTCTATAACCTGGCAGTTTTACATTAGGTATAGAGTACTTACCAGGGAAATAGATTATTCCATTTTCTTTAACTTCTCTTTCCTTGGCACCATTGATTTGTGAATATAAGGCAATATGAATAGTAGGCTCAAGAAGAAGACGTGACCGAGAAAATAGACGGATTTATATACCTGTGGGAAGAGAGAGATGAAGCATGGGGTATCTTGAGGTTTGAGAGGTGTCAGTGAGTCTTGGCAACCTTTCAGGTGGGCCTTACCTTAAACCACTTGTCCCACGTGAAGAGGCAGAAGGCAGTCATTGAGTAACCCATGAAGAGCCAGTGGATCGTCTGTTGCACCAAGTAGAAGAAGGGCTGCAGGATAGTAATGGAGGCCAGGTTGCTCAGGGCCGGGCTCTCTTGAATTAGGTTGGCAGCCTGGGGAGGAAGGAGAGTGGTCATCAGCGTCTTGACCCCTTCTGACTCCCCTTTTTACTCAGCACTCTTGAGGCCTACCTTCTTTTCCACAATAACAATGAGGAATTCCATCTGGAAGCAGACCAGGTATCCTGAGTGTAGGCCATGCCAGAGGGCCAAGAATAGCAGTGAGAGACCCTGGGATAGTTCTTTATTTCCAAGGAACTTGAGCCGTTTGAAGAAGTAACTAGAGAAAAGGGTGGACAAGGATGAGCCTTAGACTAACTATTCACATCCCCACCATCCTGCTTCTGGGTTGTTGGTGCCCTGAGGAGTAGAGTGCCCTGACTCCTACTTGTGGCCATGGGTGGGCTGGGTTACGGGAGGCAGTGCTAACTGGAGATGGAAGGTGATGGCTGTTTAGAGTAAGAAAACGACTCCAGGTTAATAACTGAGTGCCCACTAAATGCTTGACACTGAAAGGGCAGTGGGGACACATGAAGATATAAACAGGGCAATGAGTAGCAAGTGCAGTGGCAGAACTGGGATTAAGCTGGGGCTTGAGGCCCTTTTATGGAATGTTTTTGGGGGAGTGTGGGTAGGGATAAAAAGTATGTAAGAATGACTAAAGATTCTACCCAAGTGGGAAAGATGGACAAAGGTGGCATCGTGTATCCTCCCTTCCAATCAGTAAAGCAGCAGAAGAAAGGAGCCTGGGTCCATGCCTCTTCTCTGACTGCTTACCGGGCTACCCAGGCATTGGTGTTGATGTTGAAAGAGGCAATGGTGCCATTGAAGCGAGGATTTGTCTCGAAGAGCCACACTTTCATGTTAGCACAGGCATCCCACTTTGCTTTTCCATTTTCTTCAAAGCCATTGAAGCCCAGCCCCGTCAAAATGCATACTCCTTCCTGAAGGGAGGCACAGTTCAGGTTTCTTGCCATTCCTGCCCTACCAACCCCCACAGCTTGTCTAAATATGACCGTTTCATCTTAACTACTTACTGTGACCAGCCAACAGGTGACGTATTTGTATAGCACAAACTTGCCCCAGACCAGCATGTACATGCAGCGGAACCAGAAAGGGTGGTTCTTGAGGGAAGAGAACACGTGTTAGAGCACATGGGCATGTTCCCCTTGGTGCCCTTTCTGTCTGGTTACTTCATGCTTGTCAAAAGCCTGCTGTCAGATGGGCCCTGACAATCTGGCCTGACCACCTTTAAAACAGGCTAAGGGGAGTAGGCAGGGGAGCCCAGTGAACATCTCTTATCTTTCCTGAAGAGTCCCAGAAACAGCTCTGTCCCTAATTCTTTTACTGGCTGCCTGCCTTCACAAGGTACTGTCTGGAATAAGTACTAAGGGACCTCACATATCCATATTTCATGTTAGTTTAAGGAGAAACCTACCCAGAATGCATATGAAACTGCTGCAAGCCTTTCAGCTGGGCAGGAACAAAGCCAGCATTTCCCTCTCCCTTGGTTTCTGAATTCCCTAGAAGTCCCCAAGTCTGTCAGTCAAGAGAAGAAAACAGGCTGGAGGATCAGCAGCTGCTCCACTCCAGGGAGGGACTTGGACATAATAAAGAAAGCTAAGAGCTGCTTCAGGGGGAGGAAAGGGGTGCTAAAGTGCACCTGGCACAGCCATGTGCCCACGAAGGTCATTCAGTGCAGGCTGATGAGTATGTCCTGGCCCGGCTGGCACTGACACCAACTCTCAAGATCTAGAGCAAAACCAACATACATTTGTAGATGGCATCGCCTACTTTGCTATCTATAGGGGTCCTTGCCTGTCCACTTTCTATCTGGGAGGCAGTGGTAGTGCTGCTGTGTAGGCAACCACTCACTTCATAGTCTTCAGTGAGAAGATAGTCTTCTGTGATGTGGGGGCTAAGCAGGGTGTAGCCCACCAGGTAGACAAGACCAAGACTCAGGCGCTTCAGAGCAGGTATGGTGCTGGAAAGGAATGAACTGGGTCACAGAGGGCAGAGTCTAGCCCTTCACCCTCTGACCCTCAGTTACTCAGAGGGGTGTTTCAGGGTATGAATGACATGAGGAGCTCTGCTGCCCAAAGTTGGTACTGTTTCCGGGAAAGAGATCTCTGAGTGGTTGGTTATGAGGAATGGTACCCACAAACCTGCAAGTTACAGGATGGTAAGGGCAGTGGGGAGCAGTGTGGGTGAGTCTTGTGGTATTTAACCCCTTGGGGATGCTACTGAGCTCAGGTTCTCAATCTACATAGGGACTGACAATCTCATGTAGATAATAACCACCACCAGCAAATTCCAACTTGCTCCTTCCTGTCTTGGTTGAATTGATGCTGAAACTCATGTTAGACAAGTTCTCAGTAAAGGAATTCTGGTGACTTTTCAATTTCCTTCTGTTGTATATTCATACGCTTTCATATATTTAACAATCTCTTGTTTTTATTTCCCCTTAAATGAGAAAGCAAGCTTTAAACAGGCAATGTGACTGGTTCAGGCAAAATCCTGTGGCATAAAAATGAATGCTTATGTTTGTGCTACAAGTTCAGCATGGATGGCTAGAAGTAACCTGGGTGGAAAAGTGCCCATTAGGACAATGAGCAGGCAGAGTGCCTGCTGTGAAAGTCCAAGTCTGTGTGACATATGTCTGTGTGCTAGGACAGGATGGAGAATGCAGCTGGGGCTGGCCTTCAGGCAAGTCATTTCAGAAGTGACTGTTGGGTGAGACACCTACACAGAAGTCTTGACCAGGAGGGGCAAGTTACCTGTTTGGCATCTTCCCTGGTATGTCAGTCAGCTGCCCCTGCACCAGCTTCATGTAGTGGTTCATTGAGAATTGGGGCCCTACCAAGAAGGCCCCATAGAAGTAGGAGAAACCAGCAACTTCCAGCAGGGAAGGGACACCCCGTATGGCATATTTCTGTTGCTCAGAGGACAAGGAATTCTATGCCGAGAAGAGAATGCATGGTTCAGGATAGCCTCGAATCTCCCCGCAAGAGCCAGTTTGAGTGTCCCCCACCCCTGTGCCCCACTGTCTGGGGTTCTTCAGCTTGCCTTCTCCTTGGGGGATGGAAAAGAGTTGCTTCATGTGGAAATGAGTATGTGTGGGGTAGCTCAGCAACTGTTGGCTGTTGCTGTTTTGACAAATGCCTTGTTGGCATTGATCTCTGGACTTTGTGCAGGAGCTGGATCCTGAGCAAGTTAGAGTTGTTGATCCTTGCTCAGAGTTATCTGAAGTGGATATCACACAGGCTGGGAATGAGGGAGAGGCTCTGCCCCTGGTATCTGGGTCCAGTCTTTTGGTAACAATAGCCTTCTTCCTTCCCTCTGGTGAAATGCTTAACCTCTCTGCAGAGGAATTAGTGCTTACCTGATTTCTCCCTCCGTCAAAGTAGTCAACAGCCAAACCTGAGCAGAGAGAGAAGGGGTGGGTAGAGTAGAGGGAGAGGACACTGTGAGGATGTGGCCTGTGGACTGAGTGCAGTCAGGAGTGTAATGGGAAAGCCAGTAAGGTTTTGGTCCAATGGGGGTAGGGCCCAGCTGGAAGGAGGAAGGCAGTGCTCAACCACTCACCAATCAGCTTCAAAGTCAGGACACAATGTGGCATTGTCCACTTGATATCGTAGTTGCCAGTGGCTGTGTAATAATATCCAGCAAGAAGGTAGGCCTAAGAGAGAACCAAGTATTTATTCCACCATCACTACTATGTCTTCTTTTACTTTCTTCTCGCTCTGGAATCCCTTGTATTCTTTTATTTTTCCTTTCTCCCGGTCCTATCGTTAGAAGCTTTAAAGAATTCCTACAAATGGACACACTGAGCCTATAATGGGAAGAAAATTGCTCAAGAATTCTTAGCAAAATAAGGCTAAACTGAGAAGTTTAGCCCTTATTGGTGTTCTTCCTTGCCTTTAGATGACTTCCCTCAGGGACTGCTAGAATAATCCCGATGAGAACCAATGATTTTTTCAGTTGTCAGGGGACTTTATTTATTTATATGTGGTGCTGAGAATTGAACCCAGTGCCTCATACGTGCTAGGCAAGAGCTCTACCACTGAGCCACAACCCCAGCCCTAAGAACCAATGAAATTTAGTTGCATAGTCCTGTGCAAAGGATTGGCTGGTGCACCTTCCCAGAGGCACAGAGTTAGCATTACAATCTGCATATGAAACACCTGGGCCTAGTAACAAGCCACTGACCAAAAGTCAGACGGCTAAGTGTTGGAAAGAGGGGTTGGAAATGAGGTCTCTTAGTCCCCTGCCTCTCTCCTGCCTCAGCTGTGACCTGAGATGCCAAGAGAAAGATGTTTACCATTTGCAAGCAAAAGGTAGTAAGGACAGCAGTCACGGTGCGGCCCATCAGTCGAAGGATGAGGAATTGAAGTATAACACATAGCAAGGAGTGGTAGAACTGGTATCCTGGATGCAGAGAGCAGAATTTTAGCTTTTTTTTAATAAATATTTTTATTAGTTGTTGATAGATCTTTATTTTATTTATTTATATGGGGTGCCGAGAACCGAACCCAGTGCCTCACACATGCTAGGCAAGCGCTCTACAACCGAGCTACAACCCCAGTCCCAGCTTGGTTTTTTTTTTTTTGGCACCAGGGATTGAACTCAGGGGCACTCGACCCATGAGTCACATCCCCAGCCCTATTTTGTGTTTTATGTAGAGACAGGGTGTCACTGAGTTGCTTAGCGTCTTGCCATTGCTGAGGCTGGCTTTGAACTTGCGATTCTCCTGTCTCAGCCTCCCTAAGTGCTGGGATTACAGGCTTGCACCACCTCGCCCGGCTCCCAGCTTGGTTTTTTAATACTCACACTCTTCCGAGGACTTTCAACAACAAAAAGACTTATAGAGAAAACAGTTTGATATTAGGAGCATTATGGTTATTTAGAAAAAAATTTTTTTTTGTAGTTGTAGATGGACAGCATGCCTCTGTTTCATTTTTATGTGGTGCTGAGGATCGAACCCAGTGCCTCACACATGCTAGGCAAGTGCTCTGCCACTGACCTACAGCCCCAGCCTCGGATTTTTTTTTTCTTTTTATTTAGTTTAAAAAAATATCTTTAAGTTGTTGATGGACCTTAATTTTTAAAATTTATTTACATGTGGTGCTGAGGATTGAACCCAGTGTCTCACACATAGTAGGTAAGCGCTCTACCACTGAGCCACAATCCCAGCCCCTCTTTTTTTATTTAAAGAATAATCTGTGGTTTTGGTGGAAGGGATGCAAATTGGTTATATAAACATTGGGATTATCAGGGTGTTTATGGCATTTCTGTATGTTTGAACTGAGAGATCATCCTGGTTGGGGACTGCTTAGATCTGTCATTCAGTTATAGCTATAGCAGAGAAACTGATCCTTCTCTGTTGATGGGGTCTGGCAAGCTACCCTCAAAATGCTTATATTTATTATTTAAATTTATTTTCACAATGCTGGAGAATGAACTAGGAATGTACATGCGAGGCAAGTGCTCTACTGCTGAGGTACATTCCCAGCCCTAAATTCACATTAATATATTTATTTTTTGTGGTATTAGGGATTGAACCCTAATGCTCTACCACTAAGTTACATCCCAAGCCCTTTTTATTTTTTTATTTTGAGATGGGGTTTCACTAAGTTGCTTACGATCTTGTTAAGTTGCTGAGGCTGGCCTTGAATTTGCCATCCTCCCGCCTCAGCCTCCTGAGTAGCTGGAATTACAGGTGCATACCACCAAACCTGGCTGTGAATTCATTTTTTTAAATTGATACAGAAAAATGCAAATATTTTACATGCTTCTGGGATACCATGTGACATTTTGATACATGTTTAGTTTTTAATTGTTTAACACATTATTTTTCAAAATGTCTTTATCTGACAGAGGAATGCACATAAAAGGGGGGAAAAGGAAAAGTTAAGCTAAGCTCTGTCCATATAACCCTCTCTTTGCAAGCAGAGCATTAATTAAAACTTCCCAAAACATCAAATTCTCTCAAGGAAATTTTGTTCAAGTCTGTTCCTTCCCAGATCCTTCTAATCATAGGGTCACTGCTAACTTGGTTTACTTACCAAAGTTAAAATAAGCAATTGAGAGGCCTGTAAAGGCATGGAAGAGATGAATGAGGTAGCTGTCCTTGTAGAAAAGGTAATGCCGATAAAACAAAGCCAAGGGGTACCCTAGATGGGGAGAAAGATAACAAAGTTACTCATGCTTGGGCCATGGAAGTTTATCTGGCTTGAAGCTCAGCCCAGAAAAGAGAAAACAAGAACAAACACAAAACCCCACATGTATTATATAGATGTCAACAGAGGAGGATAATAGTAGCCTCATGATTCAAAAGTTGTTTTGTAAATAACTTAGAAGTAAACATACTGATTTTTTATTGAGGTAATGCCAAGTTGAATCCTAGAACTAGGTTTCATTTATAGCCTATTAAGCTACTGCTGGAAATTTTCTCTTCACTGAAAAAATTGTTTTGTGTGTGTTGGTATCAAACCTAGAGCCTTCCATGTGACAAGCAAGTGCTCTAGCACTGAGCTACATCCCCAGTCTTTTTATTTTTATGTTTTTATCCTCTTAGTATTCTTCTAAAACAAACAGCACCAGGAGAAGGGGGAGAAGGGGAAGTGAGGCTCCAAGCCCCACAACCCCTCCCCACCCACCATTTTCCCCTTACATATTTATTTTATTTTATTTTTGGTACTGGAGATTGAACTCACAGGCACTCGACCACTGAGCCACATCCCCAGCCCTATTTTGTGTTTTATGTAGAGACAGGGTCTCACTGAGTTGCTTAGTGCCTTGCCGTTGCTGAGGCTGGCTTTGAACTCGTGATTCTCCTGTCTCAGCCTCCCAAAGTGCTGGGATTACAGGCGTGCACCACCGCGCCTGGCTCACCCTTACATATTTATAATCTACATACAAGTCCTGGGGCATGGCGTGGGGGCAAAAGTAGAGGCAATTCAGGATCCTTGTCCCTTTGGGACTGAGGCTCTTCTGCCCTTCTAAAGGAATGTTGGCCCTGTCTGTTCCTAAGGTTTTGGCATCTAGTGCAGGGCATCCAGTACGGAGGCCTGCATGTAGAGGTCAAAGTGCTGGGTGTGGAACACTCCACTACAGGTGAAAGAAGAGGCCTTGAGATGGGAACTGATACCAGACAAGGACCTTCCAGGTGAGGGAGTATGAGACAATCCAGGTCCTCCAAGGCTGCTGCTCAGCTTCTGATAATCCTAGAAAGGCTTTAGTTCTACTAGGTATAGTTATTTGCCCCAAGCTAGTGGGGAAGGGTCTGGCATGTGAAGGCAGCAGGAGCAGGGGGAGGCCACACAACAGAGCCCACCAGTAACAGGAAAAGGGGGGAATGGGGCAGGAGGCCAAAATTCACCACAGGCAGCTGTGAATCTATAATAGGTAGAAGCATCTGCTGTGCACTTTGGCCACTAGGCTGCAGAGGAGCAGAGTAAAAATCTGAAGGGGATGGCACATCCTGGCATATCTGAAGCAAAGGTGGGTCAGGCAAAGGGCTGGGGCAGAAAGCTGGAGAGTAGAAGGAAGGTGGAGGGTAGAGAACTCCCCCAGCCATCAACTTTCCCAGTTCTGTCACCTGCATTGCTGAGAAATCCAGAAACTGGCCCCTAAAGTGTTACCCCAGAGAGCAGTGCTTGAGAGAGGGGCTGGGCCAGAAGTTAGGTATAAGGGCTGCTGATCTGTAAGGGTGTCACAGGATGGAAGCCTCCATTGTTAGGATGTAACTGAGAGTCCGTGCCCCGCCCCCACAGACACCTGGGAATCGGGAGGTACAGGGATGCCACAGAAGACATGAGGATATAGGTGCTAGCCTGAGAAATGGCCACAGTGCTCAGAACCCAGGCTCTGGCACTGTGGCTCAGCTGAGGCAGAGGCACTAGGGAGCAGCTCCCAGTCTTGGGATATCAGAGCGGCCTCAGTGACTGATGCTGTTAGTTCCTTCTCTACTTTTAAATTGTCTCCTACCACTATGTCAGGTCTGAGTCCTTGTTACTAGACCCAAACTAGATTGCAGGGCCAGGTTGATGGGATGGCTGGAGGCCAGGCTCTGGCCCTCAGCCCATGCGCTGCAACTGTTTTGTACCAATGGGGCCATGTGGCAGAGGCTGCTCCGGGAGCAGCTCCTTTCTGTCCCCATGATGGGGGTCAGGTGGCCATTTCCTAGCGGGTTCAGAGCCAGGTGGACCCTCACCAGAAACAGCACTCAGGGAATAAAGGGCCTCTGTTCTACTAGGGGGGTGTCCCTCTGCTGCCCCCTTGAGTCCTCTATCAGGGCAACTTTGCTGGCTTGATGACACCTGAGAATCCCCATCAGTCCACCCCATGTCAGACTGACTCATCTCTGTACCAGCCATATCCTCAAATGGACTCGGGAGCTCCATCCAGGGCTCCATGGAGCTGGATTGGTGCCTCTTTTGGCTGGTGGCAGTATGTAAACTGTCCGAGATGTGGGGAGTCAGGGCCTCTGTGCCTCCATCTCTGGATTCTCCCTGAGGGCCTGTGACCTCAGGCTTTCAGGGCAGGATTCCAGAGCTTTCAGGGCAGGATTGGCAGAGATTCTTGCTGTAGCAGCTCCAGTTTTCCCTGAGGTCACTTCAGCTGTTTGGTGGGGAAGGGATTAACCCTCTGCCAGAGTCCCAATCCCCAGACTCAAAAATTTTATTTTGAGACAGGGTCTCACTAAATTGCCCAAGATGGCCTTAAATTTAGGATGCTTTTGCCTCAGCCTCTCAAGTAGCTGAGATTAGAGGTGTGTGCCACTGCACCTGGCTCTTTATTCAATTTTTAAAAATGATATAAAGGTCGAGCATGGTAGCACATGCCTGTAATCCCAGCAACTCAGGAGGCTGAGGCAGGAGGATCACAAGTGTAAGGTCAGCTTTAGCAACACAGCAAGACCCTCGGCAAGACTAAACAAAAATGTCTGGGGATATAGTTCAATGCTCTGGGTTCCATCCCTATTGCTGCCCCCCCCCACCTCTAAAAAAAGATACAAGGAATTAATACTCACCTATGCCCTAGAAATATTATTTTACACTTTGTGTTCTGTTACCATAATGTTATCAGATTATCAAGAGGATAAACATAAATTTACACTGGGCTATAATCTGGGATAGCAGTTACAGGATACCTGTAGACAGATGCTCCTCACATTCTGCAATCTGGGCACCAACCAAGTTAAAACTCTGTAGAGGTATACTGGAAAAACGTCTTCAAAAGCTGTGATTCATAGTACAGTCCCAGTGCGAACTATAAGGGATCTCCTGATGGGCCATGCACTGATTATACAGGGCCAGAGGTTGCTTACCAGATTAAAAAGGATCAATACATTTGGGATTCTTAAACCAAAATAAGTGTATCTTGTGGTTTTACTGCACATTCACCTTTAGTGTTCTATGAAAAAGTCTGGCTGACATGCTTGCCAACATTCCTATTGCTCTAGTGCATGTGTGAAGAACCAGAATCTCCCTATCGTTTTCTGGAAGGACACCTTACCTTTCCTGTCACTGCATAATTAGCACTCTTGAGATGGTTGTGATTCACAATTGCTGCAATTCTTGCTTTTAAATTATAAACTGTGGTTAGTTTATCATTGGCAATACAGTTTGAGTTTGGTTAACTCTGCAAAGCTTAGAAGTGTCATACAGAAACAAAGTACTCATTTATCTGTAAATAGGTAAGTGGATAATCACATTACATGTTGGCTTATGTCCTTCTAGTCTTTTCCCTCTATACTTTTTTTTAAAAAAAACTTATGATCAGTCTGTACGATACTGATGTATTATATTTTTTTCACATAAGAGTATATTAACCATTTGATCTTCTTGGTGCCAGAATTTACTGGTATTCTCTTCGGTTCCCATAATAGGCTAGGCTCTTTTTTTTTGGGGGGGGGGGAGTACCAGGGATTGAACTTAGGGGCACTCAACCACTGAGCCACATCCCCAGCCCTATTTTGTGTTTTATGTAGAGACAGGGTCTCACTGAGTTGCTTAGCGCCTCACCATTGCTGAAGCTGGCTTTGAACTCGCGATTCTCCTGTCTCAGCCTCCCTAAGTGCTAGGATTACAAGCATGGGCAACTGCGCCCGGCTAGGCTAGGCTAGGCTCTTTATCAAGTTTATAGCTTCATGCGAATACAGTAGACCCTTGAACAGTGTGGGGACTGGGGGACCCAACACCCCACCCTTCAGTAGAAAATGTACATTAACCTTTTTTCTTTCCAGTGCTAGGGTTCTTAAGCATGTTAGACATTGAGCCACATACCCATCCCCTGCAAATGATTTTTTTAAAAAAATATTTTTTAGTTATACATGGACACAGTGTCTTTATTTTGTTTACTTATTTTTATGTGGTGCTGAGGATCGAACCCAGTGCCTCACATGTTCGAGGCAAGTGCTCTACCACTGAGCCGCAACATCAGCCCCCTATATATGATTTTTGGCTGTTCTCAAAACTTAACTACTAGCAGCCTGCTGTTGACTGAAACAATAATCAACACACATTTTGTATGTTATATGTATTATGTATTTTTGTCTTTTGCAGTATTGGAGATGGAACCCAGATGTACTCCTACTACTACTGAATACACTCTCAGCTTTTTTTATTTTTTATTTTTATTTTGAGACAGGATATCCCTAAATTGCCCAGGCTGGCCTTGAATTTGTAACCCTCCTGCTTCACTAGGTTGCTCATATTGGCCTCAAAAAAAAAATTTTTTTTTTGGTACTGGGGATGGAACCCTGGGGCACTCAACCACTGAGCCACATCCCCACCCCTATTTTCTATTTTATTTAGAGACAAGGTCTCACTGAGTTGCTTAGGGCCTCACTGAGTTGCTCAGGCTGGCTTTGACCTCACAACCCTCCTGCCTCAGCCTCCCAAGCCACTGGAATTATAGGCATGCACCACTGCACCTAGCTGGCCTCAAATTTTTGATCCTCTGGCCGCAGCCTCCTGAGTAGCTGGGATTACAGGCATGTACCATCATGTTTGGCCACTAAAATTTTTAACTGTATGGAATGCTTGAAAACTAAAAAAGTGCAGTCATGTTACTCTGCCCCTTGAGTTGAATATGATTTAACGTTTTCTTGGAGATCTGGGTCATTTCTATTGCAAAGTAGAGTCACCACAGCTTTCTAACCTTTGAGACTATGGGAATCTGTTTGCTCTAATTCTATAGGGCCTATACCAACCTGGATTCTGAGTTCTTTTTTTTTAAATTTCCCTGCTATATATTTTTAAATTAAATATAAAAAACTCTCTACTCTCCAGGCATGTCACCCAGAGACCATTTATTTCACCCATTGCTCTGTTTGGCCGCCAGTCTCTTGCCTGTCTCTTCAGTAATGGTGAGGCAGATTCCTTTTCCTCAGGTAAGAGAAATCCATGATTTGATGCCTTTGCCAATAACAAAAATGTTGGACAGCCAGGTGGCAAAGCTGTTGCCATTGGCATCTTTCACATGAACCATGTCAAAAGAACCAGGATGTCTCTCTCTGTTGGTAATCACACCAATTCTTCCCAAGTTAGCACCTCTGGTCACTATACACAGGTTATCAGTGTCAAACTTGATGAAATCGGTAATCTTGCCAGTCTCCAAATTAATCTGAATGGTGTCATTCACCTTGATTAGGGGATCAGAGTAGCGAATGGGAATGGTTCAAGCGTCGTGAGTGAGTCACCAGATGAGGTATTCCTTTTGTGCCCACAAAGAGCCTTCTTACTTTGCACAACTTGTACTTGGCTTCCTCAGGTGTAATACGATGAACAGCAAAATGACCCTTGGTGTCATAGGTCAGACGGAAATTCTCTCCAGTCTTATCAATGCTGATGACATCCATAAAACCGGCAGGGACTTTGTTTGGACTTTGCCATCAATCTTAATAAAGTGCTGCATGCAAATCTTTTTTTACTTCATCTCCTGTTTGGGCATACTTAAGTCTATTTCTTAGAAAAATGATGAGAGGAAGACATTCTCTCAGCTTGTGGGGACCAGTGGACAGACGAGGAGCAAACACACCAGTCAATGTATTCAGCATCCAATGCTTTGGAGCTGCTACCTGCTTCAGATGCTTCTTAGGACCACAAGCTATGGCTGTTCTAGGCACGGAAAGGGGGATTCTGAGTTCTTGCATTCATTTCTTACAGCTTTTCTGTCCCTTTCCTTGCTGTTTTGGGATCATAAGACACTTCTTGAGCTTTTGGTGAGTCTGCCAAGAATAGTTCCCTTTTTTTGGTGCTGGAAATTGAACCCAGGGCCTTGCATGCTAGGCAAGTGCTTCTACCACTGAGCTACTTCCTCTGCCCCTCCTTTTTCTTCCTTTTTTTTTTTCTTTGCTGGGGGGTACTGGGAACTGAACCCAGGGGTGCTTAACCACTGAGCCACATTCCAGCCCTTTTTATATTTTATTGTGAGACAGGGTCTCACTAAGTTGCTTAGGGCCTCACTAAATTGCTGAGACTGGCTTTGAACTTGTAGTCCTCCTGGCTCAGCCTCATGAGCTGCTGGGATTACAGGGCTGTGCTGGCCATTTTTCCTGTTTCTAATTTACTGCAGGCCCTAGAAACCTTAACTTTGTTTTACTGGATTTAAAAAAAAAAAAAAAAAAGATGCAAGAGCCAGGGCCTTAAGTGCTTTGCCTGGTGGACTTAGTATATGGGACCGGTAACATCAGTTCTGGCCACTCAAAGGCTTTCTTTGGCTAGGTGTAGTGGTGCATGCCTGTAATCTCAGAGACTCAGGAGGCTGAGGCAGGAGGACTGCAAGTTCAAAGCTAGCCTCAGCAAATTAGCAAGACCCCTGTCTCACTGTCTCAAAATAAAAATAAAAAGGGCTGGGCACATGGCTCTGAGATTGAACCCCTGAGTTCAATCCCCCGGTAAAAACAAAACAAAACAAAACGATCCTATTTGTTCAGACCCATAGAGGTGAAGTATTATAGCACACCAACAGACACATGATAAGATGGATGAACTGGGAGGAAAAGAAAATAAATGTAGTAGGCTGGGTTACCAAGATTAAGACCCTAACAGATAAGGGCAAAGCCTGGAAGGAAGCTGCAAAGGCAAAGGGAAGCAACCATGCTGGGGTGAGTTACTGTGACAACCTGGGCCCCTTCAGTGTATAAACACCAAACCTTGCTCTTGGCTGCCACCCTGCTCAGCAGGCTTTGGAGCCTGGCCGCCTGGGGATGACTGACTGTTTTTAGGGAGGGTGGTGTCCTGCAAGATGTTGCTGAGTCTTAATGCATTTTTGTGGGAACCAGTGCTTTATATAGTGGCTACAGTCACCTATAGAATCATAAAAATGCCACTCACCTACCTACTTATCAGAGTCTGACTCAGTAGTTCTGAGTGAAAAAGGACATGTACTTTTAGGTAGTGCCACAAGTGATTTCTATGTGCAGCCAGGATTAAGAAGCAACACCTTCCTAAAACCCTAATGCAAGGCTGCATTTTTTTTTCTTCCCTCTTATTGAGAATAAAATTCTCAACTTGGCATTTGAGGGTGGCTGTCCTTTCTTTAACTGTACCAAATAGGTTTTATTTTTATTTTTTGGTACTGGGGATTGAACTCAGGTGTACTCGGCCACTGAGCCACATCCCAGCCCTATTTTGTGTTTTATGTAGAGACAGGGTCTCACTGAGTTGCTTAGTACCTCGCCATTGCTGAGGCTGGCTTTGAACTCGCAATTCTGTCTCAGCTTCCCAAAGTGCTGGGACTATAGGCATGCACCACTACGCCCGGCTCCAAATGGGTTTTTTAAAAATTATTTATTTATTTTTTAGTTATACATGGACACAGTGTCTTTATTTTGTTTACTTATTTTTATGTGGTGGCTGAGGATCGAACCCAGTGCCTCAAACGTGTGAGGCAAGCGCTCTGCCACTGAACCACAACCTCAGCCCCTCCAAATGGGTTTTATAAAGCTGGTCCAGAGGTTTTTAAGAACTTCCTGGCAGTACTCTTTCTCATTTGGCAGTACTGGGGATTGAACCCAGGGTGTTCTATCACTGAGTACATTCTTGACCCTTTATTCTATTTGAGACAGGATCTCACTAAACTGCCCAGGCTGGCCTCAAATTTGTGTTCCTTTGCCTCAGCCTCCCAAGTAGCTGGGATTATGCGTGCCCCCTGTACCTGCCTGTTTTATTTATTTTTTCCTCTTTGTAGGAGGGTTTTTACAAACGTATTAGCAGATGGATTTTTTTTTTTTTTGGTACTGGGGGGATTGAACTCAGGGCACTCAACCACTAAACCACATCCCCAGCCCTATTTTGTATTTTACGTAGAGACAGATTCTGAGTTGCTTAGCACCTTGCCATTGTTAAGGCTGGCTTTGAACTTGTGATCCTCTTGTTATGATTACAGGTGTGCGCCACCGTGCATAGCTCATTAGCAGATGGAATGATAAATTAAAGTATACCCTAAGCTGAGGATTACCTATTAGAATGGTAACTCCCCAAGAGCAAACATTAGGACATTTGAGATACTGTGCTCTTTAAGGTAGGCTGCTGAGACACATTTAATGTAGTCCTCTCCAGGGGCTGCAGTCAAGTACTCGACCATTGAACCAGCCCTATTTTGTGGTTTTATTTAGAGACAGGGTCTCACTGAGTTGCTTAGCACCTCATCGCTGCTAAGAATGGATTCAGTTGTGTTCTCTTGTCACTGGAGGTTTACACAGTTCCATGTGCTATTTGCATCTGGGACCAGGATTGATCATAAATGAAGAGAACTCTTTATTTTCTGTATAACAGTTGGGAAACTACTTATTTATCCTAAAGTTGTAAGGCTTCACTGGAAGAAAAAAAAAAGAAATGTACAGTTTAACAGGTAAATTTCTTCTTTCTTTTATCCTACATAGCTATTTCTGGGCTCTGGAGGAATATAATTTAGTCCCATCCAACCCTGGTTAAAGAAAATAGCATGTTTGGCAAGTGCGAGGTAGAAGATGTAATTAGATTGAACTACTACTATGTGTTTGTTCCCTGAGCCAGATGTTGATATCAATTTTATAGAAAAGATTACTTTGAGAGCCAGGTGGGGTGGCACATGCCTGTAATCCTAGCACTTTAGGAGGCTGAGACTGGAGAATTGCGAGTTCAAAACCAGCCTCAGCAATGGCGAGGCACTAAGTAACTCAGTGAGACTCTGTCTCTAAATAAAACACAAAATAGGGCCAGGGATGTGGCTCAGTGGTCAAGTACCTCTGAGTTCAATCACCAGTGCCGAAAAAAAAAAAAGAAAAGAAAAGAAAAAAAAAAAATTACTTTGATGGATACTACAAAGGACTGATGTGACATACTAGCATATAGCGGTAGTTTTCAAACTTTTTGGGCTCTTTAAGCTCTTAAGATTATGGAGCAAGTAGAAGTCCGTGCAGTGGTGCACACCTATAATCCCAGCAACTTGGAAGGATGAGGCAGAAGGATCACAAAGGTCAAGGCCAGCCTCAGGAACTTGGCAAGGCCCTAAGCAACTTAAAGGGTACCCTGTCTCAAAAAAAAAGATAAAAAGAGTTGGGGATGTGGCTCAGTGGTAAAGTACACTGGATTCAATCACCAGTATGAAAAAAAAAAACCCTACAAACAACAACATAAAACCAAAAAAGTGGATATTTTCCTTTGTTACTATGCTAAAACTCAAAAATGAGTAGTTTCTCAAAGGTTAGCTGCAATGTGGAATGTGAACACATATCAAGGAACTTTTCCCATTGTTATATTAATAGCCACTGGTGCCTGGAATGGTGGTGCACACTTACAGTCCTAGCTACTCTGGAAGCTGAGGCAGGAGTTTGAGAACAGCCTGTGCAACAGAGTAACACTCTGTCTCTAAATAAAAAGGTTTTTAAAAACCCAAAAACCAAAACTAAAAAAAAAAAAAAAACACAACCCCCCCCCAAAACAAAAAACAACAACAAAAACCAAACAAACAAAAAAGAAATCCCCAAAACCCACTGGTCTCTCTTGAGTTTTGAATGGGTCTTTAGCCCAAGCATGATTCTGTAACATCAGACATTAGTCAGCTGGAAAATACTGGTTCACTGAGTCAAGCAGATCTTCTAAATATTGATATACTTAATTAGAATATAGTATTAAAATATACATTCTTTAATATCACCATTGATGTAAGCAGAAAAGTCCATATGTTGGGACACTGTCAAGCTCATAGTAGTAGTGGATGCATTTTCCAAAATTCTAATTTTTACCTGAAAGCTTGAATTTTATTATTGGCTACAAATACTGTCAGTTGTTTTCCTTGAAATGACAAATTGCAAGAGACTGTCTATCAAATGTTAAGTCCAAATAACCAGTTTGTCAGTTATTCTTTCAAATAAAACTGGTAGCCCATGAAAAAAAGAAGCTGATAATCCAAAACATATCTCAAGTTATATTGCCCAAGTGTTTCTTTCAGACAGCCACTGTTCTCCACCAGGACACAGAACTGCTTTATGCATATTTCCCATTTCTTCAACTAGAAGATTAAAACGACATGTACTCAATGATTCAGGTACTTTTAGGAGCCTGTGGGTAACACTTTGGCAACCACTGATGGTTTGGTTTTGTCTTTCTTCTTTTTCTAATGCAGTCCTTTTCTTCCTAGTTTTGGCTGCTCTGCTTTATTTGAGAACTTCTTTTTCACTGGTTTGAGACATACAGCCTCTGGTTCTTTTCTTCCTTCTTCCATCATCTTCTTTTTTGCCCCCTGGTACTGGGATTGAAACCCAGGGGTTCTCTACCACTGAGCTATACTCTCAGCTGTTTTTAAAAATTTTTAAATTTTGATATAGGGTCTCAATAAGTTTCCCAGGCTGTCCTAGAACTTGCTATTCTTCTGCCTTAGCTTCTGGAATGGCTGCCATTACAGGCATGCCCACCATGCCTGGCTATGTACAAGTTTTTAATGTGAACTTATCTTCTGCGTTCTCTTGGGTACCTGCCTAGGAGTGGGTATCTTGACTTTTTCCTGTAACCCAGTACTACTCAGTCAGGGATGCAGACTGGTTTTTAGATTTCCCATCCACTGTGGATCAAAACTTTTGTGAAATACAAAGTCATCCATGTGGATGTGGCAGTACTGTCAAATTGAAGTTCCTAAGCATTTACTCTTATTTTCTATGCTTATTCTGACTGGCATGGGTTGGCTGACTATAATTTGTTCAAATTGCACCCACTTATCTTTCTGTTTCACTGAAGGCTTTCTTCTGGTGCTTAAATACAGCTGACCTCCAGGAGGACTCTCTGCAACTTTGGAAACACCATCTATGCTCATGTAATTTAATATAATCTTTATGCCAAAGACAAGCTAGTCCTAACTTCTCAAATTTCAGTTCCACATTTCCTGTTTCCCTGCTGGATATTTTTAGTATGATATTTCATACCATCTTAAATCCTACATAACTAAAGCATGACTTTCTTTTTAAATCAGTCTTCTTTTATCATTTTTTAAATTAACGGTGTTACCATTCTCCAGGTATACAACCACATTCAAACACTTGAAGCTGTCTTTGCCTCTTGCCTTTCCCTGATTCCCTGTACCTGGTCATCAAATCCTGTGATACTTCCTTTCCCAGGTCTCTCACTATGACTATCACCATCCCCCCTTTCTGTGCTATATTTAGTTAAGGTCCTCAAGTACCTCACTCTGAAACTCTTCACCCTGAAACTAATGACCCTCTGACCTCTGCCTGCAACCACATACTCCTGGAATCCTACACCACAGTTAACCTTCCACTCTTTCTCAGGATCCAGCAATGGCTCCCAGTAGACTACTCATCAAGTCCCAATTCCTAGCATAGAAATGTCTATTTTCTAAACTACATTTCTAGTTAAAGCTTCCATTTCAATGCTTCAGTTCAAACTGATTTGCCTGTTTTTGTCCAAACACATATTACATGTTTTATATCTACATCTTAGCTCACACCCTTTGGGTGTAATAACTTTCCTAAGGACCGTCTACTAAGTGAGGGCCTAGCTATTCTTCAAAACCAAGTTCAAGTGTCTCCTTCTCTAAGGCTACCTTGGACCACAATGAACTCATGACTTGGCGTACTATGGACTTATGACTTAAGTACCTGGGATGTAGTCCTAAAATTCTCATTTGACAAATCATTACTGACATTTTTGTTTTGTATTAAAAATTTCAAGCTGGGTGTGGTGGTGTACACTTATATATCCCAGCAATATGGGAGGCTGACACAGGAGGATTGCAAGTTTGAGGCCAGCCACAGCAAATTAGCAAGACTCTGTGTCAAAATAAAAAGTAGAAAGGACTGGGGATGTAGCTAAGTAAAGGGCCTCCAGGTTCAATTCCCAGTACCAAAAAATAAAAAAATAAAAATTAGCCTGGCGTGGTGGTGCATGTCTGTAATCACAGCACTTTGGGAGGCTGAGACAGGAGAATTGCGAGTTCAAAGCCAGCCTCAGCAATGGCAAGGCACTAAGCAACTCAGTGAGACCCTGTCTCTACATAAAACACAAAATAGGGCTGGGGGTGTGGCTCGAGTACCCCTGAATTCAATTCCTGGTACCAAAAAAAAGAAAAAAAATTAAAAAATTCATGTTTGTAACTTTTTTTCTAAAGGCCTCCTACATACATACATACATACATACATACATACGTACATACATAAATGCACACATCTCTGGATCTCTCATAATGTACTGTCCTGCATACTTTATGTTTTGGTTGATTGGCCAACAGTTATTGACTACAGCTGTTTGATCTTGAGCATCAGTTTCCTCAGTGAGTTGTTTTAGGGACTTAAGGAGGTAAAATGCATATACGGTAGTTATCAAAATGCCTAAAATATTCTAAGTGCTCACTAAATTATATCTATACACATTCACATAAGGCCAGAGGGTGGCTGAGCAGTTTTCTCTGAAAAATGCTGGAGCAAGTGCATATCGGAGCTTTTGAATCTAGTTTTCATACAGTGTGACAATCAAATTGAGGTAGGAGAAGAGATAAAAGACAGACAGAAAGGAGACAAAAGGAAAAACAAGGAAGTATAATTTTAAAGTTTCACAACTTATCCAGGCCTGTCACTCCCCAAAGCAGTCTCTCTTCCAGGCCTGTCACTCCTAAATTTCTGAGAAATCTGTAAATCTTAGTTACTATAAATTCATCCACTTATAAAAAAAATACCTTGTACACTGTTAATTAGCCCACCAATAACTAGATGAAGCAAAGAGAGATACAATATTTTAAGAAATCAACAATTGCCAGCGTTACCTACTGATCAGATAATGGAAGCCATATCAGCCTATGGATCCTGAGAATAATCATACCACCAAACTGTCTTGTGATCACCAGACTGATGTCATCCCCACATATCTTCCCATACCCACCCCTCACCAAGTTTCCTTTAAAAAAAGAGCCCGGGATCCCCAAAGCACATCTTACTCTTTTTTTTTTTGGTACCAGGGATTGAACTCAGGGGTACTCAACAACTGAGCCACATCCCCAGCCCTATTCTGTGTTTTATGTAGAGACAGGGTCTCACTGAGTTGCTTAGCACCTCGCCATTGCTGAGGCTGGCTTTGAACTCACGATTCTCCTGTCTCAGCCTCCCAAAGTGCTGTGATTACAGGCGTGCACCACCATGCCTGGCCACATCTCACTCTTGAGATAGTCTTCATTCTCCAGAATATTTATCTGCTTTCCTTAATAAATTTATGAGTCTTTGACTGACATGTGCTGAAATTCTTTTCCATTACATCAATTCTTTTCCATTAAGGACCCCACTAGTCCAGGAGTTGAGTTCCCCTTTTCTAGAGCTCCACTCACCTCTTCTAGTGACAAAATGACTAAGGGATTTCTCTTACATCAGTGTTTCTAAAGATTTGTAACATATTTATTTTATAAGGGTACTGGTTATAGCTTGCTGGGAACACTCTCTAAATTGTAATGTACTATCTACACTAAGGCTGCTGGGTGTGGTGGCGCTCATCTGTAATTCCAGTGATTTTGAAGGCTGAGGCAGGAGGACTGCAAGTTTGAAGCCAGCCTGGGCAACTAAGTGAGACCCTGTCTTAAAATAAAATAAAAAGGGCTAGAAATATAGCTCACTGGTTAAGTGCCCCTGGGTTCAATTCCCAGACCACAAAACAAAAACAAAACCACCAGAACCTACAGGATCCATCTGTCAACCCCTCTCCTTGTCCCACTTTTCTGTGACTCATCTTTTTCTCTGGCCTTCACCGTTCTGATCCAGCCACAAAACTCTCCCTTCCTGGAATATTAGGCAGGGCCAGCCTCAGAGTCTTCATATGAATGGCTTCCCTGCCTGGAATGCTCTTTCTACAAATAAGCATTTCAGATCTTCAATAAAACATCACCTTAACAGTGAGGTTTTCCCTGACTGGCTTATCCAAAATTGCATACATCATCAACAACAAAAATTGCCTACAACAACCACCCCTGCAACACACATTCCCATCAACCCACATTCCCTGTTCCACTGTGCTTTTTCTCCTCAGAACTTATTGCTGTTTAATGTACTATATATTTTATTTATCAGTCTTTGAAAGAAGGGATTGTTGTCTATTTTGTTCTCTGTTGTACCCTAGTGCCTAGCGGCATTCCTGGACCCTAAAAATATCTGCTCAACTGAGGAAAAGAGTGAATACATGCTCTGTACTCTGGTCAATAAAATATTTATTAAGCATTTATTATGTGGTTAGCATTGCACTATTAAGAGGAATATGGTAGAATTGTTAAGAGGTGCTTTTACTGTTAAGGAACTTGCTTCTTAGAGATTAAAAATATATCAAATATGATATTCTATGGCAAGTGCTAATTGTATGAAATAAATGTCATAGAGAAGAGAGATCAGTCTCAACCAGAGTAGTCAGGATAAGTAAAATTTGAATAAAGAAAGAAGTGAGGGCATTCCTAGCGAGGAGAATAATGTTATACAGATATGGAGATAAAAAAGAGCATGGAATATTCATTCTAAGAGATCTGGCTAATTATAACAGGGAAAACAGTACAAGAATGAACAGGAGGCTGGTTTCAGTGGCGCACACCTGTAATTCCAGCACTTTGGGAGGCTGAGACAGGAGGATCACAAGTTCAAAGCAAGCCTCAGCAACGGTGAGGCGCTAAGCAACTCAGTGAGACCCTGTCTCTACATAAAACACAAAATAGGGCTGGGGATGTGGTTCAGTGGTCGAGTACCCCTGAGACCTCTGAGTTCAATCCTCAGCCTCCCCCCCAAAAAAAGAATGGACAAGAAAGTTTGGAAAACCAGGCAGAATCTGAAATCAATACTGAAAAAAAAAAAAAAAATCAAGAGGATTGACAGGATCTGAGGGAAGAGGATAAATCAAAGATGGTCAAACTGTTAACATAGGGTCTTCAAACCTTTTTGGTGGTATAGTCACTACAAGAATTGTGGCTATATCTTTCTCTCACTTTATTTTTGATGCTGGGGATTGAACCCTTGGCCCCTTTCCTCACATTTAAAAAGATGCCATCTAAAATTTAAACAATAGCAAATGATGTATGTGTGTGGATGCATATGCTTTGATTTTGTTTTTACAGTGCCAGGGACTGAACCCAGGATGCTCTGCCACTGAGCTACATTCCCAGTCCTTGTTTTTAAAGAATTTAACCTTTATTTATTTGTTTTTTTATGTGGTGCTAAGGATTGAACCCATTGCTTCACCAGTGCAAGGCAAGTGCTCTACCACTGAGCTACAACCCCAGTCCCCCCACTTTTTTTGTACTGGGGATTGAACACAGGGGCACACGACCACTGAGCCACATCCCCAGCCCTATTTTGTATTTTATTTAGAGGTAGGGTCTCACTGAGTTGTTTAGCACCTGGCTTTTGCTGAGGCTGGCTTTGAACTCATGATTCTCCTGCCTCGGTGTCCCAAGCTGCTGGGATTACAGGCTTGTACCACCGTGCCCAGCCTCAATTATTCTTTGAGTTAGGGTCTCCCTAAATTTCTGAGGCTGGCCTCAAACCTGCAATCCTTCTGCCTCAGCCTCTTGAGTCACTGGGATTTATAGCTGTGTGCTATCAAGTCCCGTTGAAAATGTGTTTTAAATATATGGTGAATATCTGCCTTGCAATCTGTTAAATAAGAATTATAAGATGCCATTGTTTTGGACTAAACTCCTACACTGGGCTTCAGGAGACCTAGCTAAAAATTACTCATGCTAAAGTTCCATGTTACCAGGCACAGTGATACATGCCTGTAATCCCAGCTACTTGGAAGGCTGAGGCAGGAGGATTACAAATTCCAGGCCAGCCTGGGAAACTGAATATGACACTGTCTCAAAATAAAAGACCTGCTCTGGGCACAGTGGCACATGTCTGTAAATCTCAGCAATTCAGGAGGCTGAGGCAAGAGGATCACAAGATAAAGGTCAGCTTCAGCTTGGTGAGACCCTCAGCAGCTTAATGAGACTCTGCCTCAAAATTTAAAAATAAATAATAAAAGGGCTGGGGATATGGCCCAGTGGTAGAGTGTCCCTGGGTTCAAACTCCAGTACCATCACCACCAAAAACAAACAAACAAAAAACTAAACAAAAGTTCCATGTCATCAGCCAAAATAAAGATATTTATTTAACCATCCCAGAATTAGGATTTGAGAGATAACAACCAAATGAGCCAGGTTTTTTTTTTTTTTTTTTTTTTGGAGGGGAGTGAGGAGGGGGTGGAACTCAGGACTGAATCCAGGGTTTTGCACATGCTAGGCAAATGCTTTATCACTGAGCTATATAATCCCTGGTCCTTTTAATTTTGATACAGGGTCTCACTAAATTGCCCAGGCTGGCCTTGAATTTGCAATCCTGGCCCAGTCTCCCAAACAGCTGGGATTATAGGCCTGTGCCATTGGCCAACTATCCTGTCAAATTTCTATACCCTGGGACAACCTACCATGCTCCACCCAATTTTTTATGTATTGTAGATGGAACCTAAGGCCTCCAAGGTCTTCTGCATGCTAGGCAAGTGCTTTATCACTGAGTTACATATCCATTCTCTCCCTCTTTTTTTCCTTTTTCTCTCTCCTTTTCTCCTTCAGTACTAGGGATTGAACCTAGGGGCTCTCTACCACTGAGCTATATCCCTGGTCCTTTTAAAAACTTTTTTTGAGACAGGGTCTTGCTAAATTGCTGAGGTTGGTCTTGAATTTGCAATCCTCCTGCCTCAGCTTCCTAAATTTCTGGGGTAACAGAGCCTGTACCAAGTGGTTGTTCCTTTTTTTTTAATAATATTTTTTAGTTGTAGGTGGACACAATATCTTTATTGATTTATTTTTATGTGGTGCTGAGGATCGAACCCAGGGCCTCACACATGCGAGGCAAGCGCTCTACCACTGAGCCACAATCCCAGCCCCGGTTGTTCCTTTTTTGTTTGTTTGTTTTTTAAGGATGATTATAAAAGAATTAGGAAAGAAGACACCTCAGGGCATAGACATAGCCTCAAGCATCCCATACCAATTTCAGAAAAAGCACGGATGGAGGTTGACAACCTGGAATTGCTTTTCTTCAAACTCTCCATGTCTGTGTATTTCCTGGAAAGTCTGTGTATCATTGGGCACTGGTACCCCAGTGACAGGGCCCCATCTCAAGGTGCCAAGTCTCATGATATCATGGTTAGCAGAAGGTGGTGCCACTGACAGGACAAAGGATTAGCTTGCTCTGATGGTGGTGCTGCTGGCCACAGCTGAAGCCTGGAAAGAAGATAAACTCTCACAGACAGACTAGAAAAGGACAGACTAAGGGCTGAGTCTTGGAAAACACCAGTATTTAAAGGAGAGGAAGCAAAACAGAATGAAGGCTGGGGATGTGGCTCAATGGAAAGTGCTTGCCTGGCATGTACTAGGCCCTGGGTTCAATTAATGAGATTCTATCTCAAAATAAAATAAAAAGAGCTGGAGATATAACTCAGTGGTAGAATGCCAGATGTAAGGGGCTGTTTTCAATTCCCAATGTGGTAGGGTTGGGAGAGAAGGGGTTGAGATCTGAGATAAGAAACTAGCAGGTAAATCAAGACAGTCTGTGAGGAAGGGAGAATATTTCAGCTGGAAAAAGAGTCTAATAACATCAAATGTTATGGAGGCTAAGGAGAGTTAGAAAAAGCAAAACATCACTGAGTTTCACAAACAGGCATTAGTTAGCTGAACTAGTAGTAGCATGGCAGAGAAAGAGGGGGAATAGAACTGGGAGTTGGAGGAAAACACAGCCCACCCCCAGGGAATCTTGCAACATGAGCAGTTCTCTCTGGAAGGTTACTGAATCCAGAAGTGGCCTCCTGTATCCCAGATACTTGGGAGGCTGAGGCAGGAGGATCACAAACTGGAATACAGCTTTGGCAATTTAGTGGGACCCCATCTCAAAATAAATAAAAAAGGGCATGGGACATGGGTGAGTATTAGAGCACCCCTGGATTCAATCCCCAGCACCAAATATATATGAATAAAAACTTCAGATTTCAAAATCATTGCCAATTATGCCTATCAGTCTAAACTTGAGTTGCTCAACCTAGGGAAATTGACGGAAGCTGGAGGATAAATAATGGTATATCCATTTTACTAGTTTTTCAGAAAAGATTTTCAAATAATTTAACCAGTAAGGAGCTTATCTATAATAAAACAAATAAATTAGATTTGGAGAAAGATGTCCCACCCTTCTCTTTAAACATTTCCTCCTTTCCTTTGGTCCCAATCAGCTGAATTCTACCTGAACCAGTCTTATTTTGAGAGTTTCCTTTATGTTCTTTCTTGTTGCTTCTTCCTTCCTTTCTTCTCAATAGTAACAATAACAATTATTATTGTCACCAACAGTAGCAACCACCATTTATTGAGCACTTATGAGTGTCATGTGAATGAATTAAAAACTTTATACGTATCACTGCATTTAATCCTCATAATAACTATGTGAAGTAGATAAGCAATGTTGTCTTCACTTTTGAATGAGGTTACAAATCAAAGCAGTTATCCAACCTCTCTGTGCTAATCAGCTAGTAAGTGATGAAGCTGGATTCTAACCCCTAGGTCTCTAAGTCCACAGCTTAATCACTTAGCACATTATTTCCTCTGCCTTCAGTTTGCTCACTCTTTTTCCTCTCTAGTTCTCCTCATCCACTCTTGTCCTTTGTTGCTGCTTATCACTACTGTTCAGTTTTGTTATTCCCTTCACTGTTTCCTAGAATCAAGTTTGTTATTCCCTTCACTGCCTCTTTTCTACTTTTTTTTGTGGGGGAGGGGGTACCAGTGATTGAACTCAGGGGCGCTCGACCACTGAGCTATATCCCTAGCCCTATTTTGTATTTTATTTAGAGACAGGGTCTCACTGAGTTGCTTAGTGCCTTGCTTTTGCTGAGGCTGGCTTTGAACTTGCAATCCTCCTGCCTTAGCCTCCTGAGCTGCTGGGATTACAGGTGTGCGCCACTGAGCCCGACCTCTCATTTCTTTCTTGGTGTCAGTAATCTGGTAACCATGCGTATAACCCAGGCTACCTATCTGACTCTTACCTCATCTCTAAGACATGGTTTAGATGGTCAGTTGTTTCCTTGAAGTGAAGGGACTGAATTTCATCTCCAATATCAAAACTTTTATACTGGGTGTGGTAGCTCATACCTGTAATCCCAGCAGTTTAGGGGACTGAGGCAGGAGGATCACAAGTTTAAAGCCAGGCTTAGCAATTTAGCGAGACTCTGTCTCAATGTAAGAAATATTTTTACAAAAGGGCTGAGAATGTGCCTCAGTGTTAAGTGCTCCTACATTTAATCCCTGGTAACAAAAATTCAAAACTTTTCTAGAATATAAAATGTTACCAAAAATAATGGGTAATTTCCTTTAGATAATCTTGGATGGCCACATTCAGGGTCTATCAAATAGCTGCCTGCTCTTTGAATCAAATTTCCGCCTGCTCTTTGAATCAAATTTCTAACAGCTGGATGTGGTGGCACGTGCCTCTAATACTAGGGACTTGGGAAGCTAGGGCAGGAGGATTACAAGTTTGAGGCCAGCCTAGGCAATTTAGTAAGACCTTGTCTCAAAATAAAAAGCGACTGGGGATATAGCTCAGTGGCAGGCTGCTTGCATGAGGCCCTGGGTTCAAATCCCCAGTATAACACACATACACACCACCCAAAAAATTGTGATAGATTTTTCCCAAGAATCAGACTAGAAAATAGAATTGATTGCCTGGGAGTATAGTTCATTGATAGAGTGCTTACTTAACATGTGCAAGGCCCTGGGTTCAATCTCTAGTATCAGCAAAAAAAAAAAAAAGTACTGCTTTTAAATATGGGTTATTTGTAGTTTGTTTTTGTCAAATATTTTGATATGATGTTTTAAACTATTTCTACTTTGAAGATTTGTCACATTTTTCCTTATGCTTTCATTGAAATGGAAATTCTTGTGCTAGAGAACTGACAGAAAAGGGAGACAAATAGAACTAGAAAGAAGGGCTAAGCCCTGCCTTACACTATTTAAGGACAGGTAACTAATTAAGCACATCAGTGCTTAGAACTTCCTTAATGACCTACTCTGTCAGCTGCCCAAAGCCTTTGTAGGTTATGGACATTTAGGAGAGGATGTGCCTCACCTTTGGAATTTGCTCAGAACTGGTCCTGTTTAGCAGATTAAGTCTTGCTGATAGTACAGGCAGGGTGCCAACCCACCTTCTGCACTCCAACAATCCTGTATATCTCCAGCTGAGTCATATGCTGAATGGTTATTCATGTATACAATCTTAGAACTAAAGAAACCTTAGAAATTACCTGCTCCAAGCCAGGCGTGGTGGCTCACGCTTGTAATCCCAGCACTTTGGGAGGCTGAGACAGGAGGATCGCGAGTTCAAAGCCAGCCTCAGCAACGGTGAGGTGCTAAGTAACTCAGTGAGACCCTGTCTCTACATAAAACACAAAAAATAGGGCTGGGGATGTGGCTCAGTGGTTGAGTGCCCCTGAGTTCAATCCCCGATACCAAAAAAAAAAAAAAAAGAAAAAAGAAATTACCTGCTCCAAACCCTTCATTAGGTAGATAAGAAACTAAGGCCCAAAAGAGATACCTGGCATGCCCAAGTTTAATAGGGTAGGGCTCAAATTAGAATCCACATCACCTGATTTCCATTCTAAAATTCTTGCCACATGCCTGGGTACTTGGCAGTGACCTGGGAGTGGAATCACTAGTAACTAGCTGTATGCTCCTTTAAAGCTACAACAATTATTCTCTGGTTAGATACTAATCTATACTCCACAGACACATATCCCCTCCCTAGAGACATTTAAACTTGCTTATCTTTCTAGATAAAAACATTTATAAACTTAATTTTAAGCCAGGTGTGGTAGTACATTCCTCTAGTCCCAGTTAGGCTGAGGTGTGAGGCAAGATTGGTTGGGCTCATGAGTTCAAGGCAAGCCTGAGCCACACAGTGAGGTCCTGTCTCAAAAACAAAAACAAAAACACTTCATCTTAATACCAAATTTAAGTGCTCTACCGTATTTTGTTAATCTAATTCTTGGGGACTCCAATCTCCTCTCCCTGCACTGTGGTGAGAAGATAGCAGTTCATTTCTTAAAGTTACACCAGGGTGAATATCTCAGGCAGTCTGACAACTGTGATAACAGAATTCAGGGAAACTAGGAAAAAATGATCAAAAATGCCCTGGGTCCAGGCATGGTGGCATATGCCGGCCCGTAAAGCGGGAGTTTGAGGCAGGTGGATCAGCAATTTAGCAAGACCCTATCTCGAAATAAAAAAATAAAGAGCTAGGGATTTAGCTCAGTAGTAAAAAGTACCCTCTGGGTTCAATTCCTATACCTGCACCTCCTGCCCAAAAAAGTCCTGGGGATGAAGAATAGAGGAACTTTTTTTTTTTTTTTTTTGGTGCTGGGGGATGAAACCCAGGGCTTCATTCCTTCAAGGCCAGAGCTCTACTACAGAGTGACACCCCCATCCTAGAGGGGACTTTTTTTTTTTTTTTTTAACTGGGGATTGAGCCCAGGGGCAATCAACCGCTGAGCTACATCCCTGCCTCTTTTATTTTTATTTTGAAGAGGGGTGGTAAATTTCTCAGAATGGCCCCAAACTTGCAACTTTCCTGCCTCAGGCTCCCAAGTTGCTGGGATTACAGGTGTGCACCACTGCATCTGAATCAAGAGGAAACATTTTTTTTTTAAAGATTTTTTTTTTTATTTGCAGATGAACACAATGTCTTTATTTTATTGCTTTGTATGTGGTGCTGAGGATCGAACCCAGGCCCTCACGCATGCGAGGCAAGCGCTCTACCGCTGAGCTACAATCCCAGCCCCCGAGAGGAAACATTTTAAAGATGGACTAGTGGATGGTTAATACTTGTGGAAAAGAAAGTATCGTTATATTAATAAATAGTTTGTAGTCTCAGGCCCAAATTAATCCTGAACTACCCCCAATCCCTACCAAATATATTTCTTTAATTTCTCCATTTAAGAAAATTCTCTTGGTTAAGTAAGGCTTCTTACATTCAATCCTAGTGACTGAGGTTATATCAGTTGGCTGACTGGTATCAAAAAAACTGAAAAGTTATGATACGACATACAGGAATTAGACACTCAAAGGTCACAAGCTTCTTAGCCCAGGAAGAAGTTAGTGGCTGCCTATGGGAGTATTTCCAGTCTGATCAAATGGCAAAAAGAATGGCAAGAAACATTATGCTTGAACATCTGTATCACAGTACTTTTCTATATAACTTAGTTTGCTCAAATGGTCACATAATTATTTTATGACTTCAGATCCATTTCTTCTAAAAAGTATTTTCATAAAAATTTATAGACTGAAAGATAAAGCTAAGAAAGACTGTTTACTGTCATTTCTTTATTTTAGCAGAAAAATAAAGTGCCCCTAGGTTTAACCCCCAGTTTAAAAAAAAAGATACTTTAGTTGCCTGTATTTGTTTTATTTTTTTATTTTTATTTTTTGGTTACTGGGGATTGAACCCAGGAGTGCTTAACCACTGAGCCACATCACCAACCTTTTTCATCTTTTGAGATGGTCTCACTAAGTTGCTCAGGCTGCCCTCAAAATTGTGATCCTTTTGCCTCAGCCTCTCAAGCCCCTTACAGGCATGTACCGCCATGCCGAACTGCTATATTCAGGGCATTTGATTACATTTTAATTCTTTGTAAATTGGTAACCATGGGGCTGAGCTCTGGAATCAAGAGTGATCTATTTTAGAAATTCAGCTCTGCAGCTTGGGCAAATTATTCACATTATTTGTACCTCAATTTCTTCATCTGTGAAATAGGGAAAATACCAGCCACCTTGCAGGGCTTTTGTGCAGATTAAATAGAAGATATCAGCAAAAGCACCCTACACACACAGTAATCCCCCTTATACAAGGTTTTGCTCTTTGAACTTCCAGTTACCCGAGGTTTCCGTTACCTGTGGTCAACTTTATATGAAAATATTAAATGGAAAATTCCAGGAATAAGCAAGTTTTAAATTATACACATTCCATTCTGAGAAGCGTGACAAAATGTTGCACTGTCACACACTGTCCAGCCCAGAATATAAACCATCTCTTTATGGCTTATATCTTTATCTAGGGTATCCACATTGTATATGCTACCCACTCATTAGTCACTTTGATAAGCACTTGGTTATCAGAGTGACTGTGGCAATATCAGTGTCCCAGTGCTTGTATTCAAGCAACCTTTGTTTTACTTAATAATGGTCCCAAAGTACAGAAGCAGTGATGCTGGCAATTCAGATATGCCAAAGAGATGCAGTAAATAGTGTTCCCCTAAAGTGAAAAAGTTGCAGTATAGCCAGATGCAGTGGCACACACCAGAATTCCAGCTACTTGGGAGGCTAAGGAGGATCCCAAAGTTCAAGGTCAGCTCGGGCAAAGTAGTGGACACCTTGCCTCAAAAAAGGGCTGGGATCTACTTCAGTGGTAGAATTACACCCCTCCACTGCCCCCTGCAAAAAAACAACAACAACCAAAAAACTCCAATGAGACCATTCACATAACTTATTACAATATATTGTTATGTTTATTTTATTATTTATTTTTGTTGTCGGTGTACATGGACAGAATACTTTTATTTATTTATTTATTTTTATGTGGTGCTGCTGAGGATCAAACCCAGTGCCTCATGTGCCAGGCAAGCACTCTGCCTCTGAGCTACGGCCCCAGCCCCCTATTTTATTGTTTATTATTAGTTTTTTTTCTTTGGTATCAGGGATTGAACTCAGGGGTACTTGACCACTGAGCCACATCCCCAGCCCCATTTTGTGTTTTATGTAGAGACAGGATCTCACTGAGTTGCTTAACACCTCGCTGTTGCTGAGGCTGGCTTTGAACTTGCAATTCTCCTGTCTTGGCTTCCCAAAGTGCTGGGATTATGGTGTGCGCCACTGTACCCAGCTTATTGTTAATTTCTTACTGTATCTAATTTATCAATTAAACTCTATCATATGTATGTATGTGATATGGGGGAAAAACATTATATATAGGGATTGGTACTGTGGTTTCTGGTATCCACCATGGGAGTGGTCTTGGACCCTACTATATTTCCTTTAGACCACTTTTAAAATACTCTATATATGGCCAAATACTCTGTATAAGCATATCTATCCATAACTTCTCAAAAAATAGTCCTATATCTGTTTTTTTTTTTTTTTTTTAATATTTTTTAGTTGTCAATAGACATTTGTTTTATTTATTTATTTATACGTGGTGCTGAGGATCGAACCCAGGGCCTCACGCATGCAAGGCAAGCGCTCTACCGCTGAGCTACAATCCCAGCCCTATATCTGGTTTTTAAGATAAAATCTCAGATTAAAAAATCTCAGTCACCTAGGGATGACAAAATTTGGGCATTTACACACCTTGAACTGATTAAACTAAATAAAACTTATAGAAAATTTCAAAAATGAAGTTAAAGGGCTGCGGATATAGTTCAGTTGGTAGAGTGCTTGCCTTGTATGCACAAGGCCATGGGTTCCAGCACCAGAAAATAAACAAACAAACAAAAAGAAGCTGGAACTAGTATTCCTGGGAAGAAGCATCTGCCAATAAAGCTTCAGTTCCATTCCCCAGTAAAGGCCTTTGGGGATGAGGTAAGGGTGTAAGCAGGAGCTAGCAATGTTCACATGGTCATATATATATACATATACATATACACACACACACATATATGTGTATATGTATATATGAATGACATACTTTTAAAAAATTTTATATATATATATAAATGCTTTTTTCCCCCCGTGGTATTGGGTATGGAACTCAGGGCCTTATACATGTTAGGCAAGCACTCTACTACTGAGCTACATCTCTCACTTGTTTATATTATTCTATTTTGAGATAGGGTTTCCTTGCTGAGGCTGTCCTGGAACTTACGATCCTCCTGCCTCAGTCTCCCAAGTAGCTGGAAATAAAGGTGTAAGCCACCACATCTGGCTTATTTTTTGCAAAACTTTTAGAGGATATTTTTGTATTCTTTTAACTCCCCAGGGCTGGGGATGGAACCCAGGGTGGCTTCATGAATGATGCTGAGTAACCATTCTACCACTGAGCTACACCCCTAACCCTGATTTTTATAAAGAAGGTCTCCAAGATTGTATAAGCTTCACGTCTCATAAATTCTGGATTATTTAAAAAAATAAACTGGGCATGGTGGCAGACACCTGTAGTAAGTGACTCAGAAAGCTGAGGTGAGGCAGGGGGATGCCAAGTTTGAGGCTAGCCTGGTCAACTTAGTGAGACAGTAGACCTATCTCAAAAGAAAAAAGAAAAAAGGACTAGGAATGGAGCTCAGTGGTAGAAGTGCCCTTGAGTTTGAGCCCAAGTATCAACAATAACAACAACAAAAATCCCAACACAACAAAGCTAGACATATGCCTAAAAATTCTGTTGCTCCTTCCAGAATTCTGTGGTTATACGGCTTCATCAAATTTTTCTAATAAATAGACATACACCCAAAATTAGTTCGAGTGGGGCTTAGTGGGGAGGGGGTCGTCTGGACAAGTGTTGGTGGTAGTAGGATCCTGGTTGTCAGTGGCTGTGTTAGGCTTGAGGAAGGGGGAGGCTTAGTAGGCTCTGCCAGGAGTGTGACTCCCAGGAAGAGCCAGCTGGGACGTGGGCAGCAAGGGGTGGTACCTCGGAAGCCAATTTGAAGAGAAGAGGCAGCAACACTAATAGTCTGGATTTTGTGATACACTTCTACCCCTAGCTCATGGTGCTTACATGTATAAAGGAAAATTATGTGATGCACAGCCTCTCTTCCTTTTTCATTAACATTTTTACATATAATGGCTAAAATCCAGTGTTTATCAAAAGAGATACAGCCAGAATTAGGGCAGGCAGGGAAAAGAAGGGTGGTGGGATGTAGCTGAGGTAAGCTGAATTTTTATATGCTAAAGCTGTGTATTATAGACAGCAGGGGCAACTGTTTTAGTCCAGGATTGTGGAAATTGAGCACAGCTGTTTCTCACCTAGGGCAACAGGTCCATCAGAGGCACACAGAAGCAGTGAGCAGGCCACTCCTGTTCCATGTTTCTCTGGCTCCCTCACTTGCTCCTGATCTTTCTCTCAAGTCCTTTAACTTCTTCTTCTTCTTCTTTTTTTTTTTTTTTAAATATTTTTTAGTTGTCAATGGACCTTTATTTTTATTTTTATATATAGTGCTGAGAATCGAACCCAGTGCCTCATGCATGCTAGGCAAGTGCTCTACCACTGAGCCACAACCCCAGCCCCGTCCTTTAACTTCTTGTTCTTCCCTTTTCATTCTATTCTATACTCTTGTAAGTGCTTTATTCCTATTTTTAATGTCTGTTGGATTATATACTTCATGGTTCTCAAGAAAGTCCAACTAGTGTGTGGTGTTAACTCCCCACCCCCATTCATGGCTCTGGTCTGCACTAGAGAAAAGGTTGTTCCCTCCTGGTTTAACTTGATCTAGGGTTGCCCACAGGCTGCCCTGTCACTGTCAAGTGACTAATCAGCTGCTCTCTCTCCTGTCATGAAAATGTCTTTTAGAATGTCCAAACCTAATCTCTGCATACACAGATAAGAGGTCAGACTTCTTTTCTCAATAGGTGTTTCAGCAAATGAAACAATAAGCTGCTTTTTACCCATATAAGATTCTAAGAGAACCTTAGTTGTCTTAGGAATCTGAATACATGTTAAGTATTGGTCTTTCTCACTTTCTTTGTATCCCTTCAAAAAAAAATAGAAAGGGGGAGTATGAACTCTATAAAAATATTTTCCTGCTACTTTCCCTTCCCGGCTTCCTTCTGGGAATTGAACTGGGGCACTTTACCACTGAACCTTATCCTCAGTTTTTTTAATTTTGTTTAAATTTTGAGACAGGGTCCTGGTGAGTTTCTTAGGGTCCCACTAAGTTGCTGAGGCTGGTCTCGAACTTGAGATCCTCCTGCCTCAGCCTCCCAAGTTACTGGAATCACAGGCATGGGCTGCCCAGCTTTTTCTGCTACTGTATATGCAATGTATTTTCTTCTATACCCACACACACTTGTAGCAGTTTTTCCTTTAAAAAATGAAGAAATAAGTAAAAATTGGCAAAGCCAAACACTGGATTTTGTTAAGCCCTATGTCACCTTAAGAACTTGAAATTGGCCTAAATAAAAATCATTTTATTTTCAAGCCAAGCGCGGTGGTGCAAGCCTGTAATCCCAGCACTTAGGGAGGCTGAGACAGGAGAATCAGTTCAAAGCCTGCCTCAGCCAATGGCGAGGTGCTAAGCAACTCAGTGAGACCCTGTCTCTACATAAAACACAAAATAGGGCTGGGGATGTGGCTCAGTGGTCGAGTGCCCCTGAGTTCAATCCCCGGTACCAAAAAAAAAAAAAAAAAATCATTTTATTTTCAGTGATAGATCCCTTGCCTAGCATGTACAAGGCCCTGGGTTCAATTCCCAGTACTCCACAAAAAGAAACATTTATAGGCAATATAATACAAAATGTTCTTTATTCTCTCCCTATAGTATTTACTAATAAAAGTGCTTAGTGTGTAGGTTTTTTTTGTTTTGTTTTGTTTTTTTCCCTTTTGGTACTAGGGATTGAACCCAGGGGTGTTTTACCACTGAGCCACATTCACATTCCTTTTTTTTTTTTAATTTATTTTTTAAATTTTGGGACAGGGTCTCAAAATTAAATAAGTTGCTGGCCTTGAACTGGGATTATAGGTATGTGCCACCATATGTGGTAGGAGTGGAGTATTTAATTTGACACATTTTTGATTCAATTAAGCACAAATATCTTGTTTTGTGTTTCAATGAAATGAATAAATTCTACTATTCATTGGTTTTCAGTTTTTCACATACTGTAGGTGAAATACAACTGACTCAAAAGTCACTGCTGAAGCCAGGAGTGATGGTACATGCCTGTAATCCCAGTGGCTTGGGAGGCAGAGGCAGGAGGATCACAAGTTCAAAGCCAGCCTCAGCAACTTAGGCTCTTCGCAAGACTCTTTCTCAAAAAATAAAAAGTGCTGGGTAGTGGCTCAGTGGTTAAGCGTCCCTGGGTTCAATCCTGGGTACCAAAAAATGAAAAAATAAAATGCAGATTCTCAATTTCTGAATGGAGGCCATGCCTTGATATCATGCTGTGGAAAAGGTATGGGGGACTGGTTCAAAGCAAAGAATAGAACCAGAGTTGGGGGTGTAGCTCAGTAGTAGAGGGCTCGCCTGCTTGCCTCTCAAGTGGAAGGCTGTGTGTTCCATCCCCAGCAGGGCAAAACAATTACCAAATTCAACATTATACTTGCTAATGTATACAAAACCCTTTTCTGGCTAAGAATGATCATTCTGCCACTTTCACTTCATTATTAGTAGGAGGGTTTTTTTTGCAGGGTCATTTTACACAAAGTAAGAATTGTGTTTTTCTTTAACATTCTATGATTGTTACTTCATGTTATCAGGAGCAGAGAACAAAGCAGAGAACAGCTGCCTGCTAATTCTCATGCCTGCACTGAAGTCTCAGACTAGTAGCTAACATTTATGGGAACACTTCTTTCAGCAAGACATTGTAAGCACTTTGTAAACATTAACTCTCACAACAACCCTAAAATGGGGCAACCTCATTTTACAGGTGAGAAAGCTGTAGCACAGAGAGGTTTAGCTACTTACCTAATGCTACAAAGCCAGGTGGTAGCAGAGCTGGGATTTCAATCCAGACCTCTGCCTCCAGCTTGTTTTTCAACTGCTCTGCTGCATTACCTGTCTACTGCCTCAGCCTTGCCCCAGATGACCACATATTCTGTACATATACACCAATAGCCAAGGTCATTCATGAATATCTGAGCCTTGAATCCATGGCTTTTTGGAATTTTCTACTTCTCCTTCTGGCTGCCTAGTATCTTTCCTTCCCATTTCACAGATCAAATATCCTTTAACACTGCTCAAAATACTCCATGGTTTCCTATTATCCACAAAATGATAATCAACTTTTTAAAAAAAATTTTTTTTTAAAGATGGACACAATATCTTTATTTTATTTATCTTTATGTGGTGTTAAGGATCGAACCCAGTGCTTCACACGTGTGAGGCAAGCGCTCTACCACTGAGCCACAATCCCAGCTTGATAATCAACTTTTAACTTGGCACTTGAGATCCTTCACAATCTCTTTCTGATCACACTGTTCATTCTATCCCTATGTGAGCTGGAGATTTTTTTCCCCTCTAGGATCATACATAGTTCCCCTTCCTTTTTTTTAAAAAAGGTGTCCAATTAGTGGATTGTAGTATATTCACAATGTTTTGCAACTATCTCCAAGACCTAATGCTAGAACATTTCCATGATCCCAACTAGAAACCCCATACTTTGGAGCAGACTCTTCCAATTCACTCCTCCTCTTATTTCCAGGTGACCACCAACCTATTTTTTGTTTTTATGGATTTATTTATTTTGGGTATTTCATATAAGTTAAGTAATATGTGGCCATTTGTGGTTTTTTTTCACTTAGCATAATATTTTCAAGGTTTATGTGTTGTAGCACGTATTAGTACTTCATTCATTTTTATAGCTTAATAATATTCCATTGTATGTATTTCTACTTTTTAGCCATCATAATAATACTATGAACATGAAGTGCAGTGGCAATTTGGGAGGCTGAGGCAGGAGGATCCCAAATTTGAGACCAGCCTGGGCAACTTAGTAAGATTGTCAAAATTTAAAGAAAGAGTAAGGGATACAGCTCAGGGGTAAAACACTGGGTTCTATCCCCAGTACTGCCAAACAATGAAGGAAGAAAAAAAAAAAGCTATGAACACTTACGTACAAGGTTTTGTCTGAGCTACTATTTTCAGTTCTTTTGAGTATAACCCTAGGAGTGGAATTGCTAGGTCATATGGTAACTGTTTAACTTTTTGAGAAACTGCCATACTGTTTTCCACAGGGGCTTCACCATTTTATATTCCCACTAGCAGTGTTTGAGGGTTCCAATTTCTCCATATCCTTGCCAACACTTGTTTTTTCCTGTTGTATTTTTTATTGTAGCCATCCTAGTGGGTGTGAAGTGGTATGCCAGTGTGGTTTTGATTTGAATTTCCCTAATGAATAATGATGTTGAACATTCTTCCATGTGCTTATCAGCCATTTGTGTATTTTCTTACAGAACTTTCTATTTATAACGCTTGCCCATCCTGGCTTTTGTTTGTTTGTTTTTTGTTTTGGGCTACACTCCCAGCCCTTTTTGTTTTCTATTTTGAGGCAGTTCACTAAATTGCTTAGGGTCTCATTAAATTGCCCAGGCTGGCCTTGAACTTTTGATCCTCTTGTCTCAGTCTTCTAAGTTGCTTGGATTGCACAAGTCTTAAATTTTGATCACATCCAACTTATTACTGATCACACCAGTCAGAAATGATCTACTTCTTTCAACACTAGAGTCTCAGTATTACTTGATTTGGGGTGAATTTTTGAAAATATTAAAAATTATATATTTTATAATCTAACAAAATATACATAAAATTTAATATATAACAAGATGGCAAAATCTGGGGGTATAGTTCAGCAGTAGCCTTGGGCTCAATTCCTAGTACCAAAGCAAAGAAAAACAAAGTAACAACAATTAAAAAAAAAAAATACAGAGGACAACACTTGAAGAAATCTGGAATTTCTGGTGAGATGGTGACCTGATCTCCTTAATAGTTTGTTAGGCTCTTAGTGGCTTATATAGCACTTCTGCTGTATTGCTGAGCCTAACTGACACTGGGCATACTTACAAAATAGGCTGTATACATTTAAAAAATAAATGCATGTGGGTTGGGAGTGTAGCTCGGCTCAGTGGTAGAGTGCTTGCCTAGTATGTGTGAGGTCCTGGGCTTGATCTCAGCACTGGGGGGTGGGAGGAATTGCTATCTAGGAGTTTGCATGTTTGCCTTTACTTCCTGTTTGTTTGTTTTGGTACTGGCCATTGGACCAAAGGGTGAGTTACATCCCCAGTACCTGTTTTATTTTATTTTGAGACTATTTTGCCAAGTTGCAGAGGCTGGCCTTGAACTTGTGATCCTCCTGCCTCAGCCTCCCAAACTGCTAGGATTACAGGCATGCCCCACTTATTTCCTATTCTTCTTCTTCTTTTTTTTTTTTTGTGGTGCTGGGCATTGAACCCAGGGCCTCATGCATGCTAGGCAAGCACTCTACCACTGAGCTACATCCCCAGCTTATTTCCTATTCTTTCAGAGAGCCAATAATCACGAAGAATTAAAAAGGAGAGTTAAACCGGGCGCGGTGGCACATGCCTGTAATCCAGCACTTTGGGAGGCCGAGAGGAAAATCGCGAGTTCAAAGCCAGCCTCAGCAATGATGAGGCACTAAGCAACTCACTGGGACCCTCTCTAAATAAAAAAAAAAAAACAGGTCTGGGGATGTGGCTCAGTGGTCGAGTGCCCCTGAGTTTAATCCCCAGTATCAAAAAAGAAAGAAAGAAAAAGAAAAGAAAAAAGTGAGTTAGATTATGCTTTAGCTAAAGAATAAAGATTTCTAGTAACACAAGGTTCATCATTTTCAGTCAAGGTCCCAGTATGTCTGTATTTCAACTTTAATCAATCTTTTCCACTTCTGGCTCAGTAGGAGTCCTGGGCTCAATTCCCAGCACCAAAACAAAGCAGAACAAAACAACAGTAATAAAAAACAAACAAAAAACAACACAGAGAACAATACTTTAAGAAATCTGTCTGAGGTATATGCCATAGGAATCTTAGAGGGCACTAGGGCACTATTCCAGTTGGCTTCCGCTTACTGGCCTGTAAACAGTACTTTTATGGACAGTAATCCAGAATGGTGTTCAAGTCCATCTGAGTTTAGAATTGCTGTCACAGCAGAAATTAGAAACCTCTAGAACTGTAAGCCACTTACCACATCTACATGGATGCCATTTCTCATTATAGCATACAAATATACTGAAATCAAAACTTTAGCCTTCTGGAATTTAATATCACAAGATTTGTACACAATCATCTGCACATAAATCCTCTAGTTTTCACAGTGAATTCTTTATTCCCTGCAACTTTACTATCTTACTATATATAAATTATGTAGCAGATATGACCACGTATGGTTTTCTTACAAAAATGCCATAGCAACCTGAATACTTGGTACTGAAAAACATCTTTAATTGACAAAAGCTTTTTATTCGTAATTTAAACTTAGCCTGTAGTTAGAGTGAAATATTTAAATAGTCTTCTTGAAGACTTCCTGTGAGCTAAAATCAAAACCTGGGTCTGATCATTTCTGACCTAATCTTCTACCCACTCTGACAAACTGTCCTTATAGTTATAATGAGACAGCATTTATATCTGAAGCCTCTACTAACAATAGCCACGCATGTATGTGGTTCTTATACAGCATCCTTTATTCAAGGTGTCCAGAGCTTCATGCATTTCACTGATCTTCGAAAACTACTGCCTGAATAGGGAGGAACTTAGATTTAAAAAACAGTGTATCTCAAGTCAAAAAGAAATTCTTATCCAGAAATTACTCATCCTTTTTTCTCCCTTTAATGTTTTAATCTTCCTGCCCACTTCCTGTTTTTTAAACAGAGAAGAAACAAGGATATATATGACACCTTTTGAACTATACATATTATAGATAGCTTTGGAGCGTCTAAGCCACTGTTTCACTAAGAGGACTCCTATGGGCTCCTGGTACTTGATTTAGGCGACTGTTGGGAAAAACAATTCCTCTCTCTCTCTCTCACACACACACACACACACACACACACCTTAAAAACTATGCTTGGGAAATTTTTTTTCTTTAGGGGCACTCTACCACTAAGCTGGCCTCAAACCTGCGATTCTCTTGCTTCAGCCTCTTGAGTAGCTGGGATTACAGGCACCTGGCTTGGAGAGGCTTCTTTGATATTGTAACAGCTTTCCCTGGCACCTGCAACTGGGACACCTAATTTTTGTTATAGCTGCAAGTCACAGATTTATCAAGTGTATTAAGAAAAATGTTAAGGAGATCAATTAGGAGTGTTTTATTGCTCAAGGTAGCTGATATGAGACAGAAGGGAAGGATGAAACTATTAGTCCAACCACCTTATGAAAATATTCTGTATCTGACCTCATCAAAAGTATGAAGCAGCCGGGCGCGGTGGCTCACGCTTGTAATCCCAGCACTTAGGGAGGCTGAGACAGGAGAATCGCGAGTTCAAAGCCAGCCTCAGCAACGGCGAGGCGCTAAGCAACTCAGTGAGACCCTGTCTCTACATAAAAAAAAAAAACACAAAATAGGGCTGGGGATGTGGCTCAGTGGTCGAGTGCCCCTGAGTTCAATCCCCAGTACCAAAAAAAAAAAAAAAAAAGTATGAAGCAGTTGGTGAGTGTTATGATAGTTATGACAATGATGATCATGATCTTAACATTATTTGATAATATGAACATCTGAAGAACAAGAGATGCTGGCTAATGGGGGAACATTAAGCCATAAAAAATAATCTGAGAAAGTTTTGATTATTCCTAAGATCATTGCACATGACATTTCAAAAAGTTTAAGATCCTATTATAACCTTGAATATTATAAAATAAGATTCATGAAGAAAAACCTACCCCAGTCATCCTCAAATTCTAGGGGTAACAGGTAGAATCTGGAAGGCTTGTTAAAAGGCAGATTCCTGGGTCCCTGGTCAGTTTCTCATTCTCTAGGTCTGGGGTAGACCCAGAAATATGCACTTCTAACAAGTTCCCAAGAGATGCAGATACTCTTAGTTCCAAGACCACAATTCGAGTCTTCTTGGAAAGGGAAAAGATTAATATTTACTGAGAAGAAAGGGAAAGAACAATTACTTAAAACTGTCTTGG